>JAJOZX010001363.1:397500-450000 GCA_023014485.1 Bathynomus jamesi | reverse complement strand
GTATGTTTTAGCAGATTTAGTTAGTTAAATAAAGGTTTCCAATTTTATTGTGATGTTTGTTATTTCTATGAATTCATGACAAAAGTCATTTTAGCCATTTCACGAAATGACCAAGGTGGAATTTCAGCCATTTCACGTAATGGCTGAAAAGTTTAGTCATTTCGCGTAATGACGAAGTGAAACAGTTATTTCGCGAAATGACCAAGTGAAACAGCCATTTCGCGAAATGACTAAAAGTTTCAGCCATTGCGCGAAATAGCTGGTTACACACTTTGACTGTAACATTTAGGTTACATTCATACATACATACATACATACTTTAGGTTACATACTTACTTTAGGTGAGTGACCGACGGTTCAGGATCGACCTGCGGTCGACCCCTCTGCAGCATCCCACCTCATTTGCGGGATTTGGTGAAGGAGGGAATTGCTCTTTGATCTCCTCTTGCCCTCGTAGCCAGCCACGCATGGCTGGTCAGGGACTTTGCACAGGAATCTGTCCAGCTGGTTCTTGAAGTTATTCAGGTCGGTTTGCTGGAGATTCCTCACTTCTTTTGGTAGGACAGTGAAACGTTTTGGGTCTCGTATTCTGAGGGTTTTTTCCATCCTCGTTTTCATGGGCCCTTGTCCCACCGCAGCTGGGACCGTACAAAATCTGCCTCTTCTCTCATTCCAGTTTGTTTCTATTTCATTTCTAAAGTTAGGGACAGAGCCCTCAAGTATTTTCCATATGTATATTATTGTGTACCGCTCGCGTCTAGACATAAAAGTCCTTTGTATAGCTTCAATGTTCGCAATGTCTCGTTTTCTGTATAGGCTTGTGAGTACTGAGCAATATTCAATTATTGGTAGGACAAGACTCTTCCATAAATAATTTGAGCATGATGTTATATATATATATATATATATATATATATATATTAGGGTGACAATAAAAATCGAAAGTTGGAGTTTTTTATTGGCCATTTGTTCAATGCTGCTACTAAATGAGAAAACAATGTACTGTAAATATTAGGTCATTCAGATAATATTTAAGGGTGTCTCAAGTGAGGTAAATAATTCTCCTTATAACACAAATTAATTGTTCATTACCTAGTAAAAATAAATTAATATTTTTTTTAATTAATGTAAATAAACGTTAGTTTTAGTTCATAAAGTTTAAGTGCAGGCGTACTCCAATCGTAATAAGTAATTAAAAAAAATATTAATGAATAAGGAGAATTATTTACCTCACTTGAGACACCCTTAAATATTATCTGAATGACCTAATATTTACAGTACATTGTTTTCTCATGTAGTAGCAGCATTGAACAAATGGCCAATAAAAAACTCCAACTTTCGATTTTTATTGTCACCCTAGTAGGGTGACAATAAAAATCGAAAGTTGGAGTTTTTTATTGGCCATTTGTTCAATGCTGCTACTACATGAGAAAACAATGTACTGTAAATATTAGGTCATTCAGATAATATTTAAGGGTGTCTCAAGTGAGGTAAATAATTCTCCTTATTCATTAATATTTTTTTTAATTACTTATTACGATTAGAGTACGCCTGCACTTAAACTTTATGAACTAAAACTAACGTTTATTTACATTAATTAAAAAAAATATTAATTTATTTTTACTAGGTAATGAACAATTAATTTGTGTTATAAGGAGAATTATTTACCTCACTTGAGACACCCTTAAATATTATCTGAATGACCTAATATTTACAGTACATTGTTTTCTCATGTAGTAGCAGCATTGAACAAATGGCCAATAAAAAACTCCAACTTTCGATTTTTATTGTCACCCTAATAATATATATAATATATTATATATATATATGCTTTTGCTATGACACACCACACATCACATATTAATAAATTACGTAAATAAAAGTTTAACTGTTTTTTTACAAAGTGTGGCTCCGCTCATACACCCAAGCAGTTTGTAACATCATTGGAAAGTGCATTGACACACACACACACACACACACACACATATATATATATAACGCATAAACGTAAACAACAGCTGACGTTAAGCCAAATCTCCTTTTGTAACTTTCCACGAAGAGTAAATTATTTGTGAAAATGAAAAGGAAGTAATGTTGTAAAATATGAAATAGTCTGAAATGTTCATTCGTTGTCCATCAAAATGAATTCTCCAGAAAATGGAACACCGTTCTTGCATTAGAATAAACATTAGCGAGATTAACTCACTGTATGTACACTTGAAAATACTCTATAATTACGTAACATACTCTTGATGGCATCTAAAGCTAAAACCTATTCCTGAAATATTAAGAAGCATATTATTATATATATATATATATATACACAATGTGTATATGTATATATATAATATATATATATATATACACAATGTGTATATATTATATATATATATATATATATATATATATATATATATATATATACAATGTGTATGTATATATATATATATATATATATATATATATATATATATATATATATATATATATATATATAATTTAAAATTAAAAATTTTGCTAAGTGTAAAAAAGAAATAGTTTTTCCTCAATTTATTAACTGCAATATTATCGTTTAGTATATCAGAATAATAAAAATATTCAGAAATATTTTAAAATATATTATAAAAATATTATTGCATCCCAGAACAATGCTGTTGATAAGCTTTACTGGGAATTATTAGGTTGATATTATCGCTATGGAAAAAACATTCCGGAGAAGACAGGATGGAATTTATATATATATATATATATATATATATATAGTCTTCTTAAAATTTTATTCTTTTGTTTTGTATTGAGTTTACAAATACAGTTTGTGTAGAGCAAGTCTTACGTAGTACGAGTGTGAATGTTACTGATACGGGTAAATCCGTGCTGTCTTAGAAAGAGAAACTCGCGGCGCATCTTGCTCGTGAAGAATCTTGCACCAGGACTAATAATAACTGAAGGTGTCTGCGAAAGGAACAAGCGAAAATTGCGCGAAAACGAATATGGATTTAGATATTTTTTGAATTGAAATAACATTGATCCTCTCTTTACTTGGCAATGCTGCTGCGAACTGCTCTTATCCTGAAATGGGAATGACGCTCCATGTGAAGAGATGTTAAACTCTTCGTACTTCCATTTAAGCTATAATTGCATCGATTTAGCAATACTATATATATATATATATATATATATATATATATATATATGAAAATTATTTCGCGAAAGTAACACTTAAAAAATTTATGATGAAGTGTCCCTGAGGATGTCATTAGACGAAAGCGCTTGAACACCATTCTGTGTTTCCTTTCCTTCGTGGTTTTATTCATCATATATATTATCCATCGATGCATTCACAGTTTAAGTAAAGGTGTATATATATATATATATATATATATATATATATATAGTATATGCAGTATGAGTTTAGTTAAGTGGTTGTTAATATTAAAGTAAAAGGTCATTTACAGGGAGCATTAAGGATTAGGTACAAAACAGTAGATTCGAATGCCATTCTTTCATACAACGAATCATTAATGGGAGCTTTAACAATGGTTAACTAATAATTAACAATTTAAATAACTATCAGACAATGAGGAGATGCGAATACTAATTAAAGGAGATTCGGAATTAATTTTTTCCTTTCTCTCAATTGACGTTTCTATCCTGATACGATCGAGAACATTCATTCCGATTTCTGTGCGTCGGAATACCTAAAGGAGAATCTTTGGTTCCCTCCTAATTAAAACAAAGGGAAGGATAAATGGGGAACATTGTTGAGTGTCTGCTATCATTTGTAAGACATCAGATCTGCTTCTTTCTCCCTCTTTATAGCCTCCCGTTAATTATTTATAAAAATAATATATACTGTGTGTGTGTGTGTGTGTGTATATATATATATATATATATATATATATATATATATATCTGTCAGTGCATCATGATTCCTGTCTGTTTGCGGCAATCGTGCAACGGGTATAAGTTCTTTCGTAGATTGGGATCGAACAATACCGAACGATTCTGTTCGTTTCAATCTCGTGCATTATCTTCGTGAGTCATTGTTTATCTTCCATCTCGTGTCCTGGAATGGGAATGTTGCCGGAAAAGGAATGATGGCATAAACCTTGAAGTGAGCAAGTGTGCACAATTCGTTATACTTTAGTAATGTTCACATTTGCATAGGAGCGAGCAATAAATGGTAACTATTTTAACCATTTCCTGTATAACTCCGACACACACACACACACACACACACACACACACACACACACACACATTTCTGAATGTTACACAAAAATTAAATTGTCACTGATCAGTTAATTAAATAAATAATTGATCAAATACAGATTATTTGATCATTTCTCGCGAATTCCTTCTCAACCAATTCAGTCAATCTATTCCTCTGTTTTCTAGTGAGGAAATTGCTGAGTACTCTTAACTTTTTTTTTTGTATAGATACTACTTTGAAGTACGTTAAATACAACAGGTATATATATATATATATATATATATATATATATATATATGTGTGTGTGTGTGTGTGTGTGTGTGTGTGTCTCGGTGGTGTAGTGATTAGCGTCGCTGACTACGAATCTATCGGCCTCGGGATCGAGACTCGGTGACCGCAGGCTGCGCGTAGCAAAATCCAGCTGTTCATCCTTCCATACACTAAAGAAATTGGTTGGTAGATAAATGGTACCGTGGGTAACGTAGTGGTTAAGACGCAGGACCGTGGTTCGGATTCTACATTAAACTGTAGGTCTAAAGTGGAGTGACAAGCTTGACTTTCGTCAGAATGAACAATTTAGGCGGAAGCAAAACCAAAATATATATATATACACTATATATATATACAGTATCATTTTAATCATTTAAACAATATACAGGTCTGTGTAAACGGAAGTCTTGAATCTGCAAATATTCTGCGTTCTTAGATTAGCCTTCCTTCACAGAAATTGGACTTATATGTATGTATTTGCGACTAGAACGGTTGTACCTGTATTGCCTCGTAGGAAAGCACAAACTTACAGTGCATCTTGCTCCTGATGAATCTTGCACGCGGGCCTATAAAGCCAAGAGTATCTGCAATACAAACTAACGACACAAACACGAAAATTATTATTGATTGAACTATCATTTGAATAAGATAAATCAAAGTATTGTTGCTTCCAGTGATGATGAACCATGCGTAGAAGCCTCGTTCGTACGTTGATTCTCTATATCAAATTGTGTCGAACATTTTTAGGAATCTGAACTACTGTACTCTTCAACTTTGGCAAAGAAGCGTGATCTATTTTAAAAACTGTCTTCAACTTCTACCCATACCCACTTTTTTCCACTTCCATACCCGACGCTTGCAATAATTTTCTGCATCATTATCACTTTAACTAAACTTATCTGTAAGAAAGTACAAAATCGCAAATTTCTTCCCAGGAAGAGGATGGCTTCTAAGTAATTTGTAGAATAGTTAACAAATTAGATTTTCTGATATGAATCGTTGCACGCTTTTGGAGTTGCCATTTTTGTTTCTTTTTAGGATTATTTTCTAGACTTACTGTAATTTTGGGGAAATGCCAGTTTCTGCTTTGCGATCACAATCGACCGTTTGGGCACCTCTGTCACTCTTTATACTTGACAATGATGCTGCGAGCTGTTCATACTCTGAATGGGTGTATAGGGCTTTGTGAAATAGTGAGGCCTTCACTTCTTTGTTTAAGATTTAATCTACAAACTAGCTGTGTCCTGAACGTTGGTTGAAGTATATATATATATATTATATATTTTTTTTTAGTTATATTTGAGCAGTTATGTACTATATACAGCACACAAAAGGACTGGCTTGTCTTGTCAAGGTTATGGCTATTGTAATACTATGTTCTTCTGCATGAGGTTGGCCAAAAGTAAAATATAAATAATTAGATATGTCTATCTAGAAACTTTGTATAGATTTGTCATCAGATGCATACCTTGAACACAATGGGCTCGTACATGCGGTACAATTGCAAATACACACACACACACACATATATATATATATATATATATATATATATAATATATATATATATTCTCCTCTTAACTGATTCTAGTTATCGCATCAGAACGTTGAATTCCATTTGGTGATGCGTGGGTTTAGTCTGTTAACAAATCCTTTGACTTTATAGAATGGAGTTATGCGAATTTAACATTGAATGCAATAGCAGGTATAAAAATAGGCTTAAAAAAGTGTGAATGAGTTTTAGTATGTTATTAAGAGAGTTTGTTCCTCAATAACACAATTTGATCCTACTTCCACGTACCAGTGAGGAAATTTTTATCATTTGAACACATCAAAGTATATATATATATATATATATATATATATATATATATATATATATATATATAATATCACCGGTGTATGGGTGAGATTAATGAAACGTAAAGTAACATTATACACACAAATCGCTCCCTATATACTAAGTTTTCCATGCATGTGGCCGTATCTATAATCCTGAAATATACTGTTCGTCTGTCCATATATCAACGTAGGAAGGTGACACGCTAGAATTTGTATGCTAAATTCTATAATGACGTTAAATAAGAGTGTTCTAAATGTTTTTTTTTTGTATCAGAGTGACCGACCCTGAGGAAGATAGAAGCGTAAGATAGATCGAAGACATTTAACGTTTGCAGAACAGATTTATGCCTTTGTATAGCGGATATTTTTATCTGTTACGTTTTCATTTCTAGCTCGTATTTTGGTTGGTTGTGTATAAGTATCATTCGAGGCTATCGTTTTCATTATGTGGATTATTGAGTTCATGTATAAGTAAGAGGATCGAATTTTATCATTCTATATATAATCTTATAAGTTTGGAAAGTGTAAATTTAATATGCTTCGGGTTCGAGTCAGGCGACAGATTTATTGATTCTAGATTTAGACAAGTGCAGGTGTTTATTCAAGTGATATACAGTATATATACATATACATACATACATACATACATACATACATATATATATATATATATATATATATATATATATATATATATAAAGGAATTTATTAATCTAAGTCGTATAAAATATAAATACCGAAGAAGAATATTTTCATGTGAAAAAACATGCGCAGGCTTGTTCGTGCATGACAGTTTTATGTAGATTCAAAACATTAATATCTGTATGATTAATAATAATAATAATATAATAATAATAATAATAATAGTTCTTTATTTGTTTACAAATATATATACTGTATATATAAAGATATATACACAAAGATCAGTAGAAAAATAAGAAACCCAGAGGACATACGATCTCTACAAACGACATAAACAGAATCTACAAGTGGACGGAAGACAACAATATGAAGTTTAACACCGAGAAATTTCAGCTATTACAGTACGGAAAAGATAAGACCTAAAATCCATGGAATATTATACCCCAAATGGACACAGGAAATTCAGAGAAATTCCAGAGCAAAAGATTTAGGGGTTGTAATGACAGATGATGCAAAATTTGAAACACAAAAATAAGATAGCAGTAAACAGAGCAAAGAGAATAACGGGGCAGGTATTGAGAACCTTTAAAGTCCAGTGATGCACAAACCCTGGCACGCGGGTCAAATGTGGCCCCCACGGGTCTTTTCAGTGGCCCCACGGGTCTTTTCAATTCAATGAAAAAGTGAAAAATCTGAAATATTACCCCTGGTTATAAAAATGCATATTTATAAAAAATAGAATATCTATATATCTGGCCCCTACATATAAAACAGATGGTTGGTTTGGCCCTCACATCAAAAAAGTTTGTGCACCACTGCTTTAAACGAAGGGATACGAATGTAATGATTCCTCTATTGAAAACCCTGATAATATCCAAATTGGAATACTGCTCGGTCCCTAACATCCCCATATAAAAAAGAAGACATTAGACAGCTGGAAGGGATCCAGAGAAGCTTCACAGCCAAGATCAATGGGTGCAAGAACTAAATTACTGGGAAAGGTTACGCGAACTAGACCTATATTCACTGGAAAGGAGAGAGAGAGATACCCATTATTTACACGTGGAAAATAATGAGAAACTAGTCCCTAATCTTACTCTGAACCCTATAACTCCCCAAACAACGGTGGAAATAGAAACGGTAGACTGTGTCGTATTCCCAAATTGAAGGCGAGACAGGGAACATCCTTAACCCTGAAGAAATAGTTTTGTAGTGAGAGGACCAAAACTGTTTAATCAGTTGCCCAAAGACCTAAGAAACCGAAGGGAGTTGCAGTGGAAATCTTCAAAAGAAGACTAGACGCCTGGCTCAGAACAATTCCCGATGAGCTGGGCGTACCTGGCTATGTGAGGTGGAGAGCGCAAGAATCAAACTCACTACTTCACCAGGCCAACTCGAGAGGAGGGGCGACAAGCTTGACCTTCGCGAAATGAGAGATCATCGCGCGAAACCTTTGTAAGGTAAGGTGTGTATATATATAATTTACGTAGATGAGTATGATTTCATTATTACAGCACATACAGGCTTACTGTATGCAACTGTAAACTACCTCTAGGAAGCGTACACACTTTGCAGGCCGAAATCTAATATATATATTGTGTTCCATAAAAAACAGTTGAAGGTGTATTTTAAATTCTTACAGTAACCAGTGTCACTTGGGTGAGGTTTGAGTAAGTAATCGTACAACGAAAAAAATTAAAATATAACTGTTACGCTACCATCAATGGTAACATCCTTTCGGAGTGAGCAAAATTGGTTTGGAAAAAATCGTGTCCACATCGTCACACTCACCCACGAACGGGGCAATGAATGAATGATCATGAACATTCGGGGTCACCGGAGAAAATGGACGTCACTCCGGGAGAAACCCCGCACTCGACACATGTTCAATTATTATCTACTTTCAATCTACAGTTTAAGATATATATATATATATCTCTCTCTCTCTCTCTCTCTCTCTCTCTCTCTGTATATATACTATACACACACACACACACACACACACACACACAGTCGTCCAGTGCCCTTTTCATCCATTTGTCAGAGTTATCCCACTGTATTGATTGGAATAATGCTTCAATTTTGTTTCACCTCTGCAACATTGTTAATAGAAATATGCTTGAGTCTGCCATTATTCAACTTACAAGTAATTTTAACATGAGCCAGGGCCTTTTTTCGCTTGATCCTGTCGTTTTGAATTCGTTCAGAACGGATTTAGACAAGAGGGACAAAGCGCTAAAACTCTGGTAACTTTTCCTTATAAATTTGTATGCTCCTCCTACAATTTTTATTTTTCTATTTCATTTTTTTGTGACCTATATATAGTCTCGAACTTGTTATTTACTTCAGTGTTCCTGAGGATGTCATTAGACGAAAGCGCTTGAGCACCATTGTGTGTTTCCTTTTTTCTTCGTGGTTATTTTCATCATAAATATTATTCACGTGTTACTTTCGTTAAATAATTTTCACACACACACACACACACACACACACACACACACACACATATATATATATATATATCGGGTGGCCACAAAAAACTTTACTTAATTCAAAGTTTAATAACTGCAACAATTCAAAACTTATGCGATTGAGCTTTGGCACACATTAACAGATGGTTATAATCTATAATTGCTGGAATTTTCAAATATGTAGGTTCTATAGTTTTGTTAGAGTGAACAATTTAAAAGCATATGTCTAAAATAGCATGCCGAAGAAAATGAATTTGAACTTAACAAATTTACTGAACAAATGGTCAATTTGACCACCTCCCTGTTGGTAAACTGCCTCAATCGCTTCTTCCACGAGGAGATGCACTTTCGAACCTCATCTAAGGTGATATCCTCCATGCTCTACTGATTTCTCCTTAAGTTCATCTTCGGTGAATTTGTCTTTCTGGCTGCCGTAAACCTTCACCATGAGGGAATCCATACTGAATAGTCCATCGGATTACAGTCGGGAGACTGAGGCGGCCATTCATCCTTTTTGATGAAATTGGGGTCTCTTGCTCTAGATGATTTTGGGTCGCTCGGCTTGTATGGCGGTGCCCCATCTTGCTGGAAAATGTAGGCCTCATCAGGATACAGCTGACGACAATCAGGAAGTAACCCATTATCTAACAGGTTGATGTAGCGCTCAGAGTTAACTTTAGTTTCGTTAGTGGCAATAAATGAATTCGTGTTTTCCCCTTCCATGAAATTCCCGCCGATACCATTACTTTTCTGCTGAATCGTGAGGTTTCATGATAAAGCCTGGAGGAGGAATGTCCTTTTTCCTTGAACCATAAACCCTGTCATTTTGCCTGTTTTTGGCCACCTCCAACGTGAAATCCTTTTCGTCTGTAAAAACAACTTTTTGCACGTCTTCAGCTGAGTAGCGTTCACATAGGGATTTACAGCGGTTCTTTCTACGCTGTCTTACATTCTGATCACGCCGAGAAACTCGAATTCTCTTGTAGGCCTTCAATTTCAAACGTTTTACAATCCTTGTACAGAGGAGCGAGAAATCCCAAGGTCGTATGCAATCTGTCTCTGGGAGCGATGAGTTCCTGGTGTATTCTCCTGGGATTGAATCAGTTCCTCCACGGCAGCCTTATTTTCTTCTGTTGAAACACTTTTGGGCCTGCCGCTGCCGGGTTTTCTAGCTGTTGATCCAGTATCCTTATCTTTCTTATTAAGTTATAAACACTTTGACGAGTCCATTCTTTGCGGGGAATTCTCGGACAATCCTATTTCCATTCCAACCTTTTTCCTTGACACATGCTTCTATGATGGCTTTATCACTTTTACTTAACGTCATGGTGGCGGGATTTTAGCGGAAAAATAAAAGAAAGCAAATTCACATTAGGTTTAGCCTACGCCAGCGCGCGTGTCATACTACGCTACATTAGGTTTAGCCTACGCTAGCGCACGTACGTGTCAGATGCACACCAGGCATGCTATTTTTAGACATATGCTTTTAAATTGTTCACTGTAACAAAACTATAGAACCTACATATTTGAAAATTCCAGCAATTATAGATTATATGCATCTGTTAATGTGTACAAAATCTCAATCGCATAAGTTTTGAATTGTTGCAGTTATTAAATTTTCAATTAAGTAAAGTTTTTTTTGTGGCCACCCTATATATATAATATATATATATATATATATATATATATATATATATATATATATATATATATTGTGCGAAAAAGTTTAAATACACCTGAAAACGTAATAAAAAATTGTAGTTTGATTGAAGCACCAGTAACAATTAAAGGAAAAACCATAAAATAGTTTGGGGAAACACTAGATTTATCAGACAACCATAAAATGGATAAACTTATCCAAAATGCAACACATAATAGAAAAAAGATGAAATTAATTTTGAACAAATGTTTAAGCATAGCTGTAAGACTATTTTTAGCTTCATTAACTTCACTCAAACGATTGGGATATTTCTGTACCAGCTTCTTGCACTTCGCAGAAGAGATTTTAGACCATTCTTCTTGACAAAATTCGCGGAGTTGATTGAGAGTAGTTGGCCTCCGTGCATCAAACCAAACCATGAATGTTCAATCAAATTGAGAGCTGGTGACTGGCTTGGTCACTCTCCAAACGCTTTCATTTCTTCTACAACCATGGGATAAAATTGCGATCCATGGAGAGCCGACGAACTGAAAACATGACATTGTTTCCAAGATTTCTTGATATTTGGTGGAATCCACGTGTCCGTTGATTTCCATCATTTTTACCAGGCCTAAAAGCACTGAAACAACCCCACAAAAGAATACTGCCACCAACATGTTTGGTTGTGGGTATGGTTTTTTTCTCCAAATGTTTTACCAGACTCCCTCCAGACATACCGTTGATCATTGTGGCCAAAGAACTCACTCTTGGTCTCACCAGTCCACAGTACCGTCTTCCAGTAGTAAATTCCATGATTTGGTGATTGTTGACTTACTTTAAACGAGAATCCTTGTGAAGTTTTTTGAGCTTTATGGTTCCTTGCAACTCGTCCAAAGAGCTCATTCTTGTTCAGTGTCTCGCGTACAGTGGAGGGATGAACATCATTCCAGTCTGGCTCAAAGAATGCTTTAGGTCAGTAGAATTCAACCGAGGATTAGCAGTAGACTCCTTGATGATTTTACGAACAGAACAGTTGGTAATCTTTCGTGGTCGTCCACTACGAGGGAGGGGTTTGGTGATTCTTACAAATGGCGTTTGAAATTGAGATAAAGGGCACAGGAAGTTGTTTACCAATCTTCTTGAAGGTTTCCCAACACTATGCAAATCAATAAGTCTATCTTTAAGATCCTAAGACAGCTCTTTGCATTTGCTCAATTTGGACTGGTGATCGAACAATATTCAGTATTCATTTTTCGTACTCAGGAATTTTCTAGAAGTTTATTGTCGACTTTTCTAGAATGTTCCGCTGCTTGACCAGTGACCACTCTATAATGTTTTCTAATGTTGTACTTAAACTTGCGCCCAAAAGAATATATAAATATTGATAGACAACTTAAGATATTGTTACTGTAACAAAAACTAGATTGGTTTAACTTAATTTGCGATGTTTCACGTTCATTGAATAAATAACAAACAAATAACTAAATTTCACAAATTAACAAAAATGCTAAATATATTGCTGTACTTAAACTTTTGTGCACAGCTATATATAGATAGATAGATAGATAGATAGCCTATAGGGTGGAGTGAAACTTAATAAAAATAATTATTTTGCTTCGTTTAGGCACACTGAAATTTTACTGTAATTTTGACGAGAGAAAATTGTAAAAGAAATAAAAATATTCTGAAATGACTCAAACCGCCCTATTTTTGCAAAAATACAAAATGAGTGCCACAAACTGGACATGACAGGTCTAGAGGAGTCAAAATCAAGCATTTTACAGCAAAATGTTAAAGGGATAACCTCATTAAAATAAAAAATTGTTTATTAGATTTAATTTTGAGCACAATTTGACTTTTTTCTTTTGTTGAAACCTAGACTACAAGTTTTGGCTGCTTTGGAGTTAATGCTACATATTAACACTAAAAAATAAAAATAATAACATAAATTGAAAATAAAATGATCAATAAATTCTCCGCATTTTTAACGTTTAAATAATATACAAAACATTACGTTTCACATTTTACACACATTTCAAAAAATGTGTCATCATGACAGTGCACTACTGAAAATGGAGGTGACATGAAAAATATTTTCGAAAAATGAACTTCAAAAGTCTCAACTGTCATAATATGATTAACTAATTAAATAATGTTAATAAATAAGACCCACAGTTAAGTTTCAAATGTGCCAGTTTACACTGATATATATATCGAAAGAGAGTATAAAGACAACAGATAGTATAAGGGCAACGAAGGACATTAACACAAATAGCACAAGTAGGAAAAGACAAGAAGGCGCTCAAGAAAAAGGAGTGAAACTGTCCCCCAATAAGGAGCAAAAAACAAAGGTCATGAGTAAATATGGAAAAGGAATTATATGCAGATATTATATAAAAGATAATTGCAGATTTAAAAAAAGGACAATGTATATATATGAACATCCCCAATATGCAATTTCTTCTATAATAATGGTCATTGTAAATTTGGAGACAGATGCAAATTCTACCACCCGGACATCTGCAGGACTTACACAAAATATGGAACATGCAAATAGGGAAAAAATGCTACTATCAACATCTGACGGACCCTAGGAACAAAGGACAAAGTTTAAATGGCAATAGGAATAGCAATAACAATCAATAGGAACACAATAAGCGAACAGACACGATACGACTGCTAATATCATCCAACGCATGCAGTTGACACAGCTGGAAACCCCCGAGCCAAACTGCTTCCGGGCAAGAAGCTACCAGAACAGGTAGGCGGAAACGGATCTCTCTCGGAGGATCATAGGGCAACGAAACAAGCGATACCGAAGGAAAACGAACTTAAAATGCACAAGGGGCAACAAAAACAAAATCATAAATATTGTCCTGGCTAATATTCAAGGAATAAGACCAAACCAATCACTCAACAAAGTTTCGTACCTGAAAGGATTTATGGACGAAACAAGGGCGGACATCGCATGCCTCACAGAAACTCATCTTAAGGATTACCAAGGAAATTGTGAAAACTGCGAACAGTGTATTGATAAGAAAGAGACACATATAGAGGGCTTCAACTTACTAAGAGCGGATAGAACAACGAGACGTAAAGGTGGCTGTGCTATATATGTACATGAAGGTCATATGACAGAGACGATAATAAGTAAATCAAACAGCTTCGTGGAACTCCTAGCAGTGAAAATAGAAAAACTAAACGAGATACTAATAATTTAATCATCTATAGACCTCCAAACACCCCAACCGAAAAATTCTCGGAGGCCATTGATGACATCAGAAAGTTAATAAAGGCCATAAACCCTCGATCCCCAAATATAATGATCTGCGGAGACTTTAACTTCCCATTTATAAAATACAAAAATGTGGATAGGAATATATATATACCAGGACACGAACTTAATGGCTGATATAAAAATAACCCGAATCATTAGCTCAGACCACAACTTAATCGAGATATCAACACATATGACGACAACATTAAAAGACAATACACATATTGAGGGAAGAAGCAAATTTGGGGCCTTTAACTTAAACTCCAAAACTATACATTGGGAAGCAATCAGATCACACATGGCCCAAATAGAGTGGAGAACAGTTTTAGAGAATAAAATAACTGAAGGAACGATAACAACCTTGGAAGAAAAAACGCTGAGAATTTTAGAAAAATATGCTCCGAAATCACAGCCAAAAGGAAAGAGGAGCTAGATTGAGAGGCAAAAGAGAAGAATATTTCGCAAAAGAAAGAGAGTCGAGGCGAAGTTAGGCAACTGCGGAGATAATGCCAGGAAAGTAATACAAGAAAAACTGGAGGGTATCGATAGGGAAATACAAGCCCTGATTAAGGACCATACAGAGAGGGAAGAGGAAAAGGCGGTAGAAGCAATAAAGGAAAATCCAAAATACTTCTATAACTTTACGAAAAGGTAAACAAAAACGCACGCCGCTATTCGGCCCTTAAGGAAGAGAAATAATGAACTAACCGACGATCCAAAAGAAATATCTGAAACACTGAGAGCCCAGTATGAATTAGTTTTCAGTACCCCAAAATGTGACAAAGCGATACCTGACATAGATGCATTCTTTGAAGAGAAATTGCAAGGAGAGTGTATAACAGACTTTGATTTTACCCCAGAAGATGTAGCGATAGCGATAGCTATAGGACAAATGAAACCACATTCAGCTGCAGGTCCGGACAACTGAAACGCAATATTGATTAAAAATGAAATAGCTACACCTTTATATTGGATATAGAGAAGATCCCAGACACTGGGGAAATACCGAGCATCTTGAAAAGAGCAAACATTGTCCCTATATATAAAGGAGGGGACAGATCTCAAGCAAAGAACTATAGACCAGTGTCATTGACGTCCCACCTCACTAAAGTATTTGAAAGAATAGTTAGAGGGAAAATTTATGATTTCTTGGATACACTGGAAAGATTTAACGAAAATCAGCACGGATTCCGATCAGGTAGATAATGCCTATCACAACTAATAGAACAGGCAAAGTGGGAAAATGGATCTACAACTTCCTCAGAGAACGCCTACAGGTCGCCAAAATTCAAGGTATATCATCATCAGAATCGGAAGTACGCAGCTCAGTACCACAAAGGACAGTACTGGCCCCACTCCTGTTCATTATCATGTTAACAGACATAGACAGCGGAGTAAGCAGCAACAGTATAGTAACATGCTTTGCAGACGATACAAAGATCAGCAGAAAAATCAGCGATGTAAATGAAGTGGAGGCCTTGCAGAGGGACACGAACAAAATATACAAATGGTCAGAAGACAACAACATGACATTTAACACCGAGAAATTTCAGCTTTTGAGATATGGTAGAAAAGAGGAACTTAAACAGACTGCATATTATGCTCCAGATAGACAGGAAATTCAGAGAAGCACGAAAGCGATCGATCTGGAGGTAATAATGACCGATGATGCGAAATTCGAAACACAAAATCAGATAGCGATAAATAAAGCAAAAAGAGTCGCGGGACAAGTTCTAAGAACGTTCAAAAGAAGGGACAGGACAGTAATGATTCCACTGCTAAAAACACTGATTATACCAAAACTTGAATACTGCAGAGACATTTCACAGCCAAGATTGATGGCTGCAAAGAACTCAACTACTGGGAAAGACTACGTAAACTAAATCTGTACTCCCTAGAAAGAAGAAGAGAGAGGTACACCATAATCTACATATGGAAAATGATCGAAAAACTGGAACCAAACCTAAAACTAAACCCAATTACCATTCAAACAACACTGGAAAATAGGAAAGGCAGACTGTGTAGTGTTCCCAAATTAGAGGCCCGACAAGGGACTCCTCAACACTAAAGGAAAATAGCTTGGTTGTCAGGGGGCCAAGACTTTTTAACCAGCTTCCAAAGGACCTCAGAAATGTTACATGGGTCAAAGTTGAAGTCTTCAAGAGAAGACTAGATGCCTGGCTTAGGACAGTACTAGATGAGCCGAGTGTACCTGGCTATGTGCGGTGAAGAGCGCAAGAGAGCAACTCGCTCCTCCATCAAGCCAGGCCTAGAGGCGGGGTCACCAGCTTGACCTTCGTGTGAAGAGAGACCAACGCACGGAACAGCAAAGAGGTTAAAGAGGTTATATATACACAGGGTGTTTCATAGCATGTGGGACGCACTTTGAGGATGGACTCAAGACCTGAAAACAATGAAAAAAGTTACTATAAACATATGCCCGAAATCGCTTTGTTTCCGAGTTACAGCCCGTTTTGTGTTCCAGCAATTCTTTCGCAAACTGTTTACAAACACTGCTTGCCGAAAATGTTTGTGTGTGAGCGTGTACGAGACTTATTTCATTGCCGATTGTAATGTTTCGTACACTCTATGACATGTTTCAATATCTTTGAGTGTAGAGCCATCAGTCAGTCAGAGGTGCATCGCGGTGTTTCACTGTTCGTATTCGTAACTTCTTACCGTGAATAAGTAGAGTCCAGTGAAAATAAACAACCTTAAAAGTTTTTGTGCTATTCAGTGATAGTGTGCATTTGAAGTGAGAATGGAGGATTATCAAACAGAGAAATGGCATACATGCATCTCATGTATGGACTTGCCGAGTGTAATGCGGCCGCAGCAAGACGTCTGTATGCGGAAAGGTTTTCGAATCGCCATCTGCCAGGTAAGAAGACCTTTCAGAGAATAGACGAGCGTCTTGGTGATACAGGATCATTCAACAAGTGAGTTTCAGACGGTGGTAGACCAATCAGCGCCAGAACTGTTGAGTTGGAGGAGCGGGTCCTGAATCGCGTGAAGGAACATCCTGATGTCAGCACCCGAAGGATAGCAGCATCAGAGGGTGTAAGATACACAACTGTGTGGAGAATTTCACAGGAACAACAGCTTTACCCATATTTAGAGAGTACAAGGCCTTACTGAAGCTGATTTCTCACCACGCGAGGCTTTTTGTGCTTGGTTCCTTCAACAGTGTGCTCGCGATCCTCTTTTTCTATCCTCCGTATTGTTTTCTGATGAGGCTGCCTTCACAAGAAATGATCAATTTTCACAACACTCATCACTGGGTCGAAGAGAATCCGCATTTCATCATCCAGTCAAGGCACCATCAACAATTTAGTACCAATGTATGAGCAGGACTTATTGCCGACAACTTAATCGGTCCTTTTGTTTTGCCTGGAAGATTAATTAACATGAGAATCCTATTCCAATTTTTTAAGGAATGATTTAAACGATTTACTAGATGAAGTTCCTCTTGGTGTCCGACGTCGTATGTGGTTTATGCATGACGGCGCTCCGCCTCATTTTAGTCGAGTAGCCAGACTATTTGGATGACCATTTCCCTGATAAATGGATAGGCCATGGAGGAACCATTCGTGGCCTGCTCGCTCCCCGGACCTGAATCCACTCGATTTTTACCTGTGGGGTCATCTGAAGTCCATCGTTTACGTGACACCCTTTGACAACGTTGAAATGCTTCGCCAACGTGTAGAACAAGGATGCCAGAAAATCCGAGAAATACCTGGAATGTTTGAACTCGTCAGGCAGTCTAACACGAGGCATGTTCAGGCGTGTATTCAAGCGCAAGGCTGTCATTTTGAGCACTTCCTTTAAAGGTAAGGCAGATACTTGCTGGAACACACAACGGGCTGTAACTCGGAAACAAAGCGATTTGTGGCATATGTTTATATAAACTTTTTTCATTGTTTTCAGGTCCTGAATCCATCCTGAAAGTGCGTCCCACATGTTATGAAACACCCTGTATATAAACACTGAAAATGAAGATGCAGGTCTCCTCGGAAACGTATGATGAAAAGGTTAAACTAAGATATGATAATATGATAAGAGTTTTAGCCCTCTTATTCATGCTTAAGTTGAGGTTCTTCAGGTACAAACCCTTAAATAAAATTGTACACACACACACACACACACACACACACACATATATATATATATAGGTGCTCTTCCAATATGTGCTCTACCGCGAAACTGTGATCTACCATATTCCACTACGTGCTCTACCATGAAACTAGCCTTATAAGGCTAACTAACGAAAATATCATGACTTAACCTAACCAATCGTTAGGCCAACTATACGCCCTTGACGATTGGTTAGGTTAAGTCGTGATATTTTCGTTAGTTAGCCTTATAAGGCTAACTAACGTACCTGCTGCTAATCCGAATAATCTAAGGTAGATCACGTATTGGAATGTAAATTTTCGCGGTAGAGCACATATTGGAAGAGCATCTATATATATACATTTTAACTGCAAACAACACACAGTATAATTAATGTAAAGAACGACGCTTGTGTAGAAGAACGTTCCTCATCTTGTGCGGAACGTTCTTCTACACAAGCGTCGTTCTTTACACACACACACACACACACATATATATATATATATATATATATATATATATATATATATATATAACTATGCTTCCTTATATACACATAATTTTTCAATAATAATAATAATAATGGTAATAATAATAACTAACCTTTTATATAAAAAAAGTAATTCTCAAATTCAGTCAATTAAAAAAAAAACTGTTAAGACGATTAATTGCAGAAGACAGAAACAAATCTGTGTCAAGTGAACAATGGATTGGAGATTTCCTTAAACCATTTGACTGTCTCTTTCACAAAATATGAAGCTTATAAATACAACCACAAATTGAGCAATTTTCGATGAAAAACAAATTTTTCTCTGGTTACAGTCGCTGTGATTAATTATGTATGTGTGTGTACCCTCTCTCTCTCTCTCTCTCTCTCTCTCTCTCTCTCTCTATATATATATATATATATATATATACACACACACAGGGCTTTTTTTTGTAGAAAAAAGGCATACCGGAACACATATATTATCGAATGGCGAAATTAATAAAAATAGTATAAGTTATACTATTTTTATTAATAAACTGAACACATCTCAGAAAAAAGGTTCCGGAACGCCATTCCGGTACAAAAAGCCCTGTATATATGATATATGTATATATATATATATACACACACACGAGGTCTCTTCAAAAGGTATTGGGACAGGGTGTTTATTTTCAGAACAAGGTCACGCTTCGAGTTGTGACTGTGCTAAACATGTCTCTGCATATCGAGACAAGATGACTGATGGGGTTACACTTCATTGAGTAGCGTCAGTCCACTGTGATGAGCCAATAAAGTTAAACGTGTTTTGTTTCGCGGCGATTTCTTACGATGAGGTCATGTTACTTTTTTTTACTGTGAAGGTGCTCTGCACCATGAATATACTCCACAGGGACAAACAATCAACAAGGAATTTTACATTGAAGTTTTCAGACGTCAACGTGAAGTAGTTCGGAGGAAACGGCCGCAGAAGTAGGAGTCCAGAGACTGAATGCTTCATCACGATAACGCGCCACCTCGCTCGTCGCAACTTCTCCAGCAGGACAAAAACGCTACCAAGTACTCTCCATATTTGCCAGATTTGGCTCCATGCGACTTTTTTTGTTTTCGAAGTTCAAACAAACCCTGAAAAGACATCGATTCGATGATGTGGAGACCATTAAAAGAAATTCGAGGGAGCAGCTTTTGGCCATTCCGAAAAGTGCTTTCGAAAAATGTTTTCAATAATGACAGAATCGTTGGGCAAAGTGTGTGACTTCAGAAAGAGCGTATTTTGAGCATATTTCTGTCTATAACCGCATCAGTCCGGATACTTTATGAACAAACCTCGTGTGTGTGTGTGTGTGTGTGTGTGTGTGTGTATATATATATATATATATTATATGTGTGTGTGTGTGTGTGTGTATATATATATATATACACAGTCAGTCCTCGCTTTAACGAATTAATTGGTTCCTGAAAACGGTTCGTACATCGAAAATTCGTATATCGAAATCAAGAATTCCATAAAAACAATGTTATAATTTATTAATTCGTTCCAGAGTCACCCCCATTATGGAAATATTCGTAAAAATGTACACAAAAACACAACCAAAGACATCATATGTGTGTAAATACATTAAAAGGCATCAAATAATACTGTACTTACACGCTTATTGGAGAGCAAACAGCTAATTGGAATGGTCTTGAGGGTGGAGGAGGGGAGATTACTGGAGATGACACGTTCGGGTATTGTTATAATGTTATAATGTTTCAGACCTACAAAGACCCTAGGATCCACTCATGGCTGGTTTACCTAACTGTGTTTGTAATTATGTATTGCGCATGTCCTCCGTGGTGGCGGAGGGGACCTACAATTTTACGTGAGTTCCGAACCACAAAAACCTTAATTTTATTAGCTTAAACTATACCTAATCTATCAACATATGCATCTAATCGATTTTTAAATATGCTTATGGACGTATTACTAATTACTTCTACCGGCAAACTACTCCAGCTACTTACTATTCTATGCGTAAAAAAGTTTTTGGCAACTGCCGTCTCGACCCTTCTACTTTTCAGCTTACACCGTTATTTCTAGTTCTACTATACTGTGCTATTTCGAAAAAGCTATCTCTATTTACGTTATCGAATCCATTCATAACATTGGGCAACACGTATTTTATTGAATGATATCTGACACTTGATTCTAGGTAATTTGGATGCGCTGAATACGAATTTCAACTCGGTTTGGCTCTATCAGGTCCTGATTCTTGTCGACAGCCTATGTGCCATTTTCCAGATTTTTCAAATTAGGACTAAAAAATTAAGTCGTGTTAAATTTTTTTTTCAAGTTTCATGAATACAAGCAGTTCAAACTACAGTAAAATTACATTATAATGATAGAAATGACTTAAAATAAAAAAACAAACAGATATGAAGCTTTCACTGTGGCAAAAATTTTCTTTTGTAAGACTTTCTAGCGTATTTGCTTGTTGATGGCAGGTCTCTTTTCAAGCACCAGCAGTAATCAGCCATCATGTGGGAATCCCAGCAGCCTTGGTACCGTTCCTCCATAATTTTTGATATCTTGGGAATCTCTCCCCTTGTTCGTCACTTACATCACCTAAATTACTTGGAAATTGGTCAAGATGGCTATTCAAAAAATAGCATTTTTATGCTCATATTGCAACCTAAATCTTTGTAGTCCCTTAAAAGTTTTTTACGATTTCTTCGTAGTTATCTGCCCTATAATTGCCTAAAAAGTTTTCTATCAAGTCCACGAATGAGAACCAGCCATTTTTTTCGCGTTCATTCATGACATTAGGAAAATTGCTGTCTTTAATCATTGTTCTTATTTGTGGACCGTCGAAAATTCCCGCCTTGATTTTTTCATAACTTAAACTTGGAAATTTTGAAGTTATGTATTTGAAACACTCGCCGTTCGTATCTAAAGCTTTTACATATTGTTTAATGGGGCCTAGTTTTATATGCAGAGGAGGAAATATGATTTTATCTCTGCTCACTAAAGGTGGATTAATTACGTTTTTTTCTCCGACAGTAAGTGATGTTCGTGCTGGCCAGATTTGTTTGAAATAATGTTCTTCCTTGGCTCTGCTGTCCCATAAGCAAAGGAAGCAGGGATATTTAGTAACCCTCCTTGTTGTCCTAGCAGAAAATTAACCATTTTTAAGTCAACACATATGATCCACTCGTGCTCCCTATATTTGATAAGATTTAAAACCTTTTCTATATGTTCATACTTTTCTTTTAATTTTGTTGAGTGCCCAATCGGTATCGAGCCGTATAGATTGCCATTATGCAACAACACACACTTAAGACTTCTTTTCGAACTGTCTAAAAACAAGCGCCAATCATTTGCATCGTAAGACTCAACCCCCATCTTCTTTAACAAACCAACTATGTCGCAGCAATATACTAAACTATCCTCTGTTCTAAAATATTTAACAAGTTCTTCTTCTCTTTTTCTGTAAAATGAAATGTATGTGTTTGAAGTAAGCAAGTTTTTCTCTTTAAGTCTTGAAGCTAAAATTTCCGCAGCCTTTTTTGGCAAATTTAGATCCCTTACAAGATCATTCAACTCGGCCTGGTTAAACTTTTGCGGATCGTTTTGACTTTCAAATACGCTGGGGTCAAAATCGGTGTCTGACTCCTCAAAGTGCATAACAATATTTTCAGGAACATCTTCAACTAATTCTTGAGTTGGCAGACCCTTAAATTTTGGAATGGGGATCTCATTTGAATGTAGCACAGGTCGTATTGCGGTGTCGAAATTTGGGTACTCGATACAATGTTTATTTTTCTTAGTGAAGCCCGAAGTCTTGACAAAGCAAAGGTAGCAATCGGTCTCGTGGTTAGTAGGCTCTCGCCACACCTGATATGGAAAAAAATTGTAAAGCGTTAACAAAAGCGACGAGAGACTTGTTTTTATGAATTTTATCAAAAGTTATCACCCAAACATTTAACATTTCTATGTGTTTCAACCTTATGCAATATTTGAGATTCTTATAAACATTTTCTGTAAATTTTTGTTTATGTACCTAAGTTACAATTACATTTAGGTAAGTTACAGTATACTAGTGATTAAATTACGTAGTTTTATGAAATCATAAACTTACCATCGAACTCCAAAAGGTATTTTTGAATCCGAACCCTTCGTCCAATGTCGCAGTCTTTCAATGCATATAGTGCAGGCTTTATGTGGAGCCCACGATTTATCTTGGTCCCCCAGTTTTATGCCAAAATAAGCTAAGTAAGCTCTTTTTACGAAGTCAGTTATATTTGCTCGTTGATGTGGAAGTGTAAAATTTCCACATATATAACAGAAGGAATCAGGGTTGTTTTTGCATTTGAACTTTCTAGTGCTTGATGACATATTGCTTGATTGTTCTGCCAATTTGTAAAGGTATTTAAAGCCCTTAATTCATATAATTTAAGAAAATCTGAAATATAAACACAAAAATTAGTTTAAATAGGTACTTATTATGAAATAGGTACTTACAATCTATGAAATTAAACTAGAAACACGGATGAGTAGGTACAATATAAATTACGTCTAATTAAATCAACTATATTAAATCACGATGACAAAATTACTCACTAAATCATATGCCAATTCAAATTATGTTAATGCCCAAACTTAATTAACTAACTCAACTGACTGACTGACTGACTGACTGATTGAATTGACTGATTAACTCTGGAAACGAGTCGCTTTAATATATATTTTAGTTGTCCCTCTAGAATACTCTACAGAGAACAGGAACGCTCGAGAAAATTTTAGAATTCTATGATATTTTTAGCTTAATTTACTAATATTAAAATGGGTTAAAAATGACAAAATTAAAAATATTTTAGGGTGTTACATATAAAAAATATACATAATACAACAATACCATAACAATAGGTACAAATACCTAGATAAAAACCTAGTTGCATAATGTGTAACTGCAAAAAGACTTAGCGAGTATTGAGAAAAAAACCTTTTTATGAATACGACGAAAGAGGAGGGGTGTTGAGCAAAATCAGGACCTGATAGAGCAAAACCGAGTAAACATTCGTGCTCAGCGCACCCAAATTACCTAGAACTAACTGTCAAATCTAATTCAATAGACAAAAAGTTGAAATTTGTTCCCCAGTGTAATTTTGAAAACCTGGATTAGATCACCCCTTAGCCTCCTAGTCTCGAGTGTAGTCAATTTTAACTCCTTAAGCCTATCCTCGTACAACTTCGACCTAAGCGATGGAATCATCTTAGTTGCTCGTCTTTGAACTCTTTCGATTTTGTCTACATCCTTGCGCATATGCGGATTCCAAAATTGGATCGCGTACTCCAAATGGCGTCTAACTAATAATTTATAAAGCGAAACAATAATATCGCGGGATTTGTACTCAAAATTCCTAGCTATAAAACCTAGTACCTTGTTCGCCTTATTGACCGCTGCTGTACTTTGTTTCGCTATTTTTAAATCACCAGTGACTATAACTCCTAAATCTTTTTCCTGATCTACGCTTGCGGCTCCTTCCCTGACATACTATACGCAAAATTACCGTTGCGCGAACCTATCTGTAAAATTTTGCACTTATTAACGTTAACTCTCATTTGCCATGTGACCGACCAATCTACGATTTTATTCAGATCGTCCTGGATTTTACCTCTGTCTTCGTCATTTATCGCCCTACCACCCAATTTCATGTCATCCGCAAACTTTGAAATTGTATTGACTAGGCCGACATCTAAATCGTTAATATTTATAAGAAAAGCAAGGGGCCCAATACAGAACCCTGAGAAACGCAGCTCGCTACATTAGCCCAAGACGACTCCGCTCCATCAACGACCACTCTGTTTCCTACCTCGCAACTACTCTTCTATCCAATTTATTACTACACCCATGATTCCATGAGCCTTAGTTTTTTTCAACGAGTCTTTTGTGCAGTACGGTGTCAAACGCTTTTTGAAAATAAAATCTAAATACACTACATCTACCGCCCGATGACTATCATAAACTTCAACCACGCTTTGGAAAAATTCTAAAAGATTAGTTAAGAAAGACTTGTTTCGCCTGAAACCCTGCTGCGTATTTCTAATCAAGTTATGCAATTCTAAGTATTCGACCATACGATCCTCATTATCGACTCCAGTAGCTTACCTAAAAACGACGTTAAACTGATTGGCCTATAATTTGCCGCCGTACCTTTATCGTCTTTCTTAAAAATAGGTGTTACATTTGCTAACTTGAAGTTATCTGGTACGCACCCCTCAGAAATAGACGCATTAAAATCTTTGTTAGCGGTACAACAATGCTTTATTTTAATTCTTTTAGTTGTATGGGATATATGGAATCCGGCCTCGGTGATTTAAGCATTTTCATTTTACAAATACTGTATAGTGCAGTTACCTCTCTTTCACTTACCACAATATTATCTAAAGTATTACCATTATCGAAAGGTATTATGTCTGTGACCGTAGGGATATTCGTTACATCTTCTATTGTAAAAACTGACGTAAAAATTCCGTTCAGCAGAGAAGCCATTTGCTTGTTCCCGGAAACTAGCTCACCGTCAGAATTCCTCAACTGTCCCAACACGCTCTTTACCGGGTTCCTATTGTTGACGTATTGCGAAAATCGCTTGGGGGTTTTCTTTGCCGTCACGAGCTATGGAAATTTCAAAATCGCGCTTGGACTTTTTTATTACGCTTTTCGCTTTAACGCCTTAAAGATATACTCGTATAGTTGTTTCGTAACCATAAATTGTCTTTATCGCACTTATGTAGCCTATAAGCCCTATCTCTACTCTTTATAATATCCCCATACTCTAGAAGTAAACCACAAGGGCTTGTTATTACCTTTCGCACGCTTAATCTTGTACGGTACACATTCCTCGTTTATAGTCCTAAACACTGTTTCAAACGATTCCCACATTATTTTTGCGTTGGAGGTCCCCATTAGGTTTTCCCATTCGACGCGTGACAATTCATTTCGAAATTGACAAGTCTGGAAGTCAGGGATTTTAATCGAGTTAGCTGGTTTCGAGTGACTTACTGAGAGAACAAACTACCATATTGTGATCGCTATTGCTTAGCGGCTCTATTACTTGAAGATCAGTGATAAGCCTGTCATCCGTAGTTATTACTAAATTTGGCCCACATTCGTAGCGTTCGTACCAGCGAAAGCCGTTCGTATCTGCGGGAATAGTGTTAATTAGGTTAATTCGTATGAGCAAAAATTCGTAGAGCGAGCGTTCGTAAAGTGAGGACTGATTATATACATATATACAGTATATATATATATATATATATACACACCTTTGTTAACCTTTGTTTGTTGCTTCTGCCCGAATTTTTCTTTATGACGAAGGTCAAGTTTGTCACTCCACCTTAGACCTACAGTTTAACGTGGAATCCAACCACGCACACCACCAGCCCAGCATCTTAACCACTAGGCTACCCAGGGTACCCATTTATCTACTAACAAATTTCTTTATTGTGTGGAAGGATGAACAGCTGGGGTTTTGCTGCGCGCCGCCTGCCGTCACCGGGTCTTGAACCCGGGCCGATGAATTCGTAGTCAGCGACACTAACCACTACACCACCGAGACGCATACATACATACATATATATACAGGGTGGGAGAAAAGTCTTTAAGGATTTTATATATACACAACTATTTAGTTAACAACGTTATACAGATAAGTGTTCAAATGATGAAACAAATCAAGCAAAACGTCTATAAGAATTTTATTTATACAAATATTTTGTTACATTTAATTTAATCTTCAAAGAGTTCTCCATCCGCTATGATACATTTGTGGATTCTCTCTGTGAAACTCTTCTTTGTTCTTCTGAATGTATCGAGTGGGATCCTTTTCAGTTCTTCATCTATTCTGCGGCCTAGACCAGTTACATTTGGATAGATGAAACCAGGAGTGTTTGTCACGGAAATAAGCCCAAAGCCAGAAATCACATGGGGTTAAATCAGGTAATCTGGCTGGCCACTCGATGAGACCTCGCCACCCAATCCATCTTCCTTCAACGTTCGTATCCAGAATCTTACGGACATCTGCGGAGAAATGTGGCGGCGCTCCATCATTATGTTGATAAAGCCAATTCCCTGCCAACGCCATTAGTAAACTGTGGCAAAACATTGTCTCTCACTACCTGGGAATATCGTTTTCCATCCATCGTATCTCTCGATATGTCAAAGGAAAGGAGTCCTCAATAACCACTGCACGCCCAAACTGTTTGTGTAGCCGTTTTAACGGGTTTACCCAATTGTAGTTTGGGATTTTTTTCGCCCAGTAGTGAACGTTGCGTTTGTTTCCTTTACTCATTAAACCGAAGACACATTCATCTGAAAATTTGATCTTTCGAAGAAATCTGGATTACTGTTTAACTTTTGTCTCACTGTTTCAGCAAACTTCAGCTGTCTATCAGAATCATGGGCGTATATGAGCTAAGAGTAAATGGGTTTGTAATCGTGGTACCCCTGTGATTTCAATATTTTTGCTACTGAAAATTTGGAAATACCCAATTCCTGTGTGACTTTTCTCGTTGAAGTTATTGGATCGACTTGAAAACTGGCGAGGACATTTTCGTTGTTGTTGTCTCCTGTCTCTGTTACTGGCCTTCTGCTTCTTGGACGATCTTTTACCAGGTCTCCTTTTTCCCAAAAGTTTTAGTTTCCATTATCGAGGAGTGGTTACATTTGGTGGTGGTTTATTATATTTTTGTTGAAATAGACGCAAACTTTCTTCACAATTATTATAAGAAATAGCCCACGATACAAGATACTCTTTTTCTTTATTGCTGTATTCCATCCTTACTGACATGGCACTGAATGGGGCTAGAGCCTCGGGCCTTCCTATTCTAGACTATGGTCATTCCTAGCCTTGCAGAGTTGCTTTGAAAGGTATCGCATACACTGCAGTGATGTTCGAATTTATTTATTATTAACAAATTATTTGTATGTATAAAACCCTTAAAGACTTTTCAACCACCCTGTATATGAGAAATAAAAGCACGCACACACATGTGTGCATCTCCACATAAGCGAGGTACCGATTTTTTAAAATCCTTATATCTAAAAAACTAATTAACCAAACTTAATTTAACCTAACTTAACCTTAGCGTAATCGAATTGGGCGTGATAAATGTTTCAGTCACAAATGAGAGCTCGAAGGTTGTTTCTCGTTAAGTCATTAAATAGTGGCATACTCGTTTTCTAACGTAACGTAACTTAATCAGACTTTAACTAACCTAACTAGCGTAACATGAGCTAATCAGGACCAACATATCTATTTCCTGGCAGTAAAAGTTCTCTAGATTTTTATATAATTTTTTGATATTTCGAGGTACCAAAAGTGTTACCTCACAAAAAATTACTCAACTTCATTTGCGAATTACCATACACTCGACCTCACTTATGCCAAGCCTACACACACACACACACACCCACACACACACACACACACACACACGTCAATATATTTTGAAAGATTTGTAGAAATTTTACACGCAAAGATCAAAGCGAATTGAGTAGCTTTATTTTTATTAAATATAATTTAAAAAAGAGTTAAATGAAGTTAAGCAAAGTTAACTTCATTAAAACGACAAGTATTTTTAACTCATATAATTAAAATCAATATTTATTTTAATTAATTGCTAAAATTTTACGTAAGCACTAATATATTTATTTTGGAGCTATTGAAGAATAGGGACCCCAGCCTTCTTTAGTTAGCTTTATAAGGCTAACTAACGAAAATATCATGACCTAACCTAACCAATCGTCAAGGGCGTACAGTTAACCTAACGATTGGTTAGGTTAGGTCGTGATATTTTCGTTAGTTAGCCTTATAAGCCTAACTAAAGAAGGCTGGGGTCCCTATTCCTTCAATAGCTCCTTTATTTTTACCAAAAATTAGTTAAATTAAAGTGAACAGTCGTTATTTGCACTCAAATCATGAGTAAAGTTTTAACTCATCATATAGATAATTAAATTCGTTGATCATTACTGATCAAATTAACTAAAATTCAAGCAAGGAGTAGGGTAGTTTCACGTTATTAAGTTAATTAAGAGCTTAGTAAAATGTATTAAGTCTTACACTTAGAGATACGATGGGTAAAGTTTTAATTCACCTCAGACCTAATAAATTATTTATACTTGCAAATCAAATATGTTCAAATTATAAGCAAGTTTTTTAACATTTTAATTTTTTAACTAAATGTAATTGAAATTAAGCTAAAAAGCTGTTATTTTCAGTTGAAAGATGTAAATTACAAGTAAGTAAGTACGATTGTGTTTAAGTAAGATCAGTAGTGTTCATTTTGATTAATAAAATGGATAATTTTAAACGCCATTGTTAATATTTAAATGGCACCCTCTGCACCTTCCACTTCCAACACAGTGCAGATACAGGTTCACTACACTTCTTGCAGTGCACAGGGACTTTTCGCTCACCCTGTATAATATATATTCCATCCGAAAGAATAGTGCAGTTAAACTGTGAGAATGAGGAGAGGTTTAAAAAAAAAGTTGTACTTATGGTTTCGGAGTTGAAGGTCATTTTATTTTTATTCAGGACGATAAACTTGAAAAGTGAGTACGTTTTACTCAACAATTTTCAATTTACATCAGTTTTCGCATCACGCTACTGAATAACTGCAAGAATTATTTTCATCCTGAATTCAACAGAAATTTTGGGGCTCATTTTATCTGTATTTACTAAAATTATAATGAAATGGGAATGATAAGTACAAAAAATGTCGTTTCGGTCGTAACAACTCTGAAAAGCTTAATGATAAGAACGATTTGTATACAGCGAATGATTGACACCGTTGGAAAATCAGTTCGAATCCGTTTGGGTTATAAAAAGTATAAAGTTATTTTTGTATGTGTATATAAATATATAATATACGTCCAATGAGTACATACAGTACTTAAGCAAAGATGTTGTCAGCGTCGTCCGTTCCCCTATAAACGAAGTAAAAACACTGAGGTCGGGTGTTCGATTCACGATGATGTTAATAAAAATAATACACGAGTTAGAACAATGAACCGCGTTAGTTGACCTGAACGCTGTGCCAGTTTCTGTCCCTCCTGAATGATTACTATTATTTTCCACCTCACTATTGGCGATGATGGTTTATCTCAAACTACAAAACCCAAGATTTTAGAGAAACATAATATTGAATAAAATGTACAAAACAGTAGTATTCAGACTATCAAATATTTTAATAGATAAAAATAACTGATATATATATATATATATATATATATATATTATATATATATATATATATAGGCTACGTCGTAGCTAATGTCATAACACCGCTTCCCGGAGATCAGCGAAGTTAAGCGACATTGGGTCTGGGTAGTAGTTGGATGGGAAGCCGTCCTCCGCGCCTAGATTATGTAGCGACCCGTGGTTCGGATCCCACGTAAAGCTGTAGGTCCCCTCCGTCATATAACCTTAGATGTTGCGAAGGAGGTTAAACAACCCCAGTAAAAAAAAAATATATACTGTATATATATGCTTGGCTCAGGACGGTACCAGATGAGCCGGGTGTACCTGGGTATGTGCGGTGGAGAGTGCAAGAGGGCAACTCGCTCCTCCACCAAGCCAGCCCTAGAGGCGGGGCCACCAGCTTGACCTTCGTGTGAAGAGAGACCAACGCACTGAACTTAAACGAGGTTCACAAGATTATATATACTGTACTAAATACTGTTAGTAGCAATATTGACCTGAAAGGTACGTGCTTTTCATTACATTTAAAGGGTATAAAACTACCCAGATTTGGCTTAACCCTTTACCACTGGAATTGTTTGCATGGTTAAGTTATTTAATGCGTGTATTTGAAACGTTACTAATTCGTACCTTTCGGTGGTAAAGGGTTACAATAACTTAATAATATTAAAGTGTGTATATATGTATATATATATATATATATATGTGTGTGTGTGTGTGTTTGTGTAAATGTCTATTACATTTATACATTAAATATATTTTTAAAATAAAAGACAACTTAATGGTTTGATATCTTTTTTATGCATTTGTGGAGTTCACGACTGACTCCTAAATCCTTCCGAAAGACGCGTTTCCTCTCACGGACAACAGAAGACCTTACCTGTCCGTGAGGAAGGGAGGACGTTAAACGATGTCAAATGATGTAAATTGCGACTTGTATCGTGCATGTCGTCTTTTCATATGTGGATATAAATGTTAGAACTTCAGGGATTTTTATAACCGTCTGAGAGAACTTCATCTGGCGTGATGGAAGTGAAGGTTTACGAAGTTCATGATATTCTAAGGCTAAAAGTCATCAAACAGTTTGATATTACACTGAGCTAAATTTACTTAGACACACACAACACACACACACACACACCACACACACACACACGTATATAAACATGTTAACCTGCCAATGATTTCGCGCAATGTTCTCTTCTGTCCTTTCACAAAGGTCAAGCGCCTTGCCCCACCTCTGTTGGACAAAGTGGGAACACCTGCCCTGTAATACTTCCTTTGTTATGTAATTTAATAGTATAATTTATATATATATATATATATATATATATATATATATACATATATATACATACACACACACACATATATATATATATATATATATATATATATATATATTAGTTCATTTCCAAAACGCGATATAACCATTTTAGATTTTGAGAAAAACAATATTTTATATATATATATATATATATATATATATTATACACACACACACACCGCGTTTTGAAAAAAAATTTAAAACTCAGCAGGCAAAGTAATGGAAGAAATCGCACTTTGCTTAAAAATCGATGCCTTGTGTGACAATACATTATATCAACCACATTTGGTAACGATTACTCGAAAGCTGCTGATTTGGCGTTTATCGCGTTTCGGAAATATATATATATATATATATATTCGTTGCGTACATAATAACACAGTGGGTATCTATAAAAGTGGTTTTTTTTTCCAAGAAAAACGTTCGTAGTGTATCATGGCAAAGAGAGTCCTACTCTTGGGTACAATAACAGCTACAAGGTTCGTTCATTAGGTTGGATAGGTCAGTTGTTATTATTTTTTCATTATCGCGAAACCAAACATTTCTTTATTATTGCAGAGATATATTTTTATATTACCCAAGGTGTCTTAAACAGTGACCTAAGTTTAAACTCTTAGAGACTGCTAGCAACCAGATTTGCCAAGTTTATGAGGCAACTTGGATGTGTTGGGCTACAAATGATGCACATATCGAGATTGTCTATAGTAACTCCTTAAAATAACTTGGTGAGTGTAACCTTCATATGCTACAAACTTTTAACACACACACACACACACACACACACACACATATATATATAATGTTACGGCATGCGGGAGGTGCCCCCTTGGGGCATTGGTTTCTGCGAGTATGTAGAAGAATTACGGCATTTGGAAGAGTGAGGCCCATGGTGTAATGGTATCGCATCTGACCGGCAATCGAAAGATCCCGGGTTCGATTCCCGGGTGATTACTTCATTTTTTCATTTGTTTCGTTCTCTCTCTCTCGTCTTGCGCGGAATATCTCCTATACAAGCGTCGTTCTTTACGATATATATATATATATATATATATGAAAATTATTTCACGAAAGTAACACGTGAAAAATATTTAGGATGAATAAAATCACGAAGGAAAGGAAACACAAAATGGTTTTATTCATCATATATATATATGATTAAAATAACAACGAAGGAAAAAGGAAACACAGAATGGTGCTCAAGCGCTTTCGTCTAATGACATCCTCAGGAACACTCATTAGACGAAAGCGCTTGAGCACCAATGTGTGTTTCCTTTTTACCGTGGTGGTTATTTTCATCATAAATATTATTCACGTGTTACTTTCGTGAAATAATTTTCAGATATACAGGGTGTCCGAGAATTATCTGTACAATGTTTGGTTGGTATTAAAAGTCAACCATGAAGTGTAGAAATTCCAGTGTTGTCCCATTTTACAGAGAATCTCATTAAAATATTTCTGATACCAAGTTGTGACAAGTTTTTTAGAAATTCCATTGTGTCCGAACATTATCTGTACAATTTCATCTTTTAATAAAATTCTTGATAACACACGTAAATTTCTTAAACAAGATTATTTAGAATCTGTATTTTCAAAAGTTTCTTTTATTAAAGTAACGTTGTTACAAACATTCGATATGTGCACCATTAGTGATTCGCAAAACATCCAATCGATACTCCAAATGTTGCCATGTACGCTGCAGCATATCCACATCAATTCGCTCAATAGCAGCTGTGATTCTTGCTTTTAAATCATCACTGTCTGTCACCCGCGTACATTTCTAAAAAACTTGTCAAAATGTGGTATCAGAAAAAACTTAATGAGATTCTCTGTAAAATGGGACAACACTGGAATTTCTACACTTCATGGTTGACTTTTAATAACAGCCAAAAATTGTACAGATAATTCTCGGACACCCGGTATATACAGTATATATATTAGTTGTATAGATATGAATTTTGTTTTGTGATATCTCGGACACCATATACAGGGTATTTCACAACCGGTCTGCCATACTTTGGGGGGTGATTTAGGGGTGGTAATATCGAATAAAAAAGGTAATACAACATAGGTCCTATTTCCAACCGTTGCGCAGCTACGGACGTTTTAACCCTTTAATGCCCAGTGTGTGAAATTTTCATCGTTAACTTTGGAAGCAATTTTAGATCTTATTTATAAGGTTATAAGGACGATTTTTGCATCAACTGATTCCGCCTACTTTTCGACTTAATTTGGGTATGAAAGGGTTAAGATGTGTAAACAACAAATCCATACTTGTGTGTAATTCGATAGATGGCAGCACTGGTGGTAGTTTTGGTTAACGAAGTTACCACTACTAATCCTCAGTTTTTTTCTTTCTCAGTTTTTTCTATCACCCGCTGAATACGCTGATATCCATTTTAATTATGGATGCTGTGAGGGTAACAGAAGAGCGGCAGTTGAGGAATATCGAAGATGTTTTCCGAACCGCCGAATACCGAACAGGCGTGTTTAGTGACACACGCCACAGATTAATGGAAACAGGGACAATTGTTCCACGTAACCAAGAACATGTAGCACGAAGGCCCGTTGCTGTGGAGGAGTGCATACTGGACCTAGTACAACGTAGTTCAATTACCAGTGTTCGAAGGATTTCTAGACGAATTGATGAATCCGCATCGCGTGTATGGCGAACCATACATGATGAGGGTTTGTATCCCTTATCATCTGCAACGTGTGCAAGCTCTTCAACCGGATGATTACGCTAAACGTGTTCAATTTTGCCAGTGGATGGTTATGCATCGCCAAACTCTTAATCGCATACTGTTTAGTGATGAAGCACAGTTCATTCGGGATGGAATTAACAATAGATGAAATTCTCACTTGTGGTCCGCCGATAATCCTCACGATATCGTTGAAGGAAACTTTCAACATCGATTCTCGGTGAATGTTTGGTGCGGTGTAATTGGAGATCAGCTGATTGGACCTTTCGTTTTAGAACAACGATTAACTGCTGATTTTTATCTGAACTTCCTGACAAATGAATTGCCGCTTTTGATGGAGGACTTGCCCTTGGAGACAAGGCGCAGGATGTTCTTTCAGCACGATGGGGCGCCACCACAGTTTGATCGTCATGTTACGGATTACTTGAATCAGCGGTATGGGAATCGTTGGATTGAGCGTGCTGGTCCAATATCGTGGCCCCCCCTAGATCTCCGGACCTAACCCCGTTAGATTTCTTTATATTGGGCCTTATAAAAGAGATGGTCTACAAGACCAAAGTACAAACGAGAGAGGAACTCTTGATTCGGATTATGGATGCCGCTGCTTACATAAGAGAACACCCGGAAATGATTCAATGGGCAGTGGACTCTTGTTTGGAACGAGCAAGGCTGTGCATTGAAAACCGAGGCGGACATTTTCAACATTTATAAGGTGTATCTCATAAAATGTAGCAATAAATACATCAGATTAATACTCTCGTTTAGTTTTTTCCGTGCTCCTTAAAACGTCGGTAGCTCCGCAAAACGTTGGAAATAGCACCGATGTTCTATTAACTTTTTTATTCGATATCACGCCCCAAATCACCCCCCAAAGTATGGCAGACCAGGTTGTGAAACACCCTATATATATATATATATATATATATATATATATATATATATGTGTGTGTGTGTGTGTGTGTGTGTGTGTGTGTGTGTGCGCGCGCGCTCGGATTTATGAGATTTAGCCCGTGATTGTGAGCCAAGCCCTTTTCTCTTGTATTTTATTTACGAAGACATCTTTTGACACTGCGTAAATCACAAAATAAACAAAAGTATGAAAATATAAATACACTATTCTCTTGAATGTATAAAGGGCTCATATACTGTATATGTATATATATATATATATATAGCCCGTGATTACTGTTACACAGAGAAAAATGTTTTGTTGACTGAAAAATAAATGTTGTAATAAAATTTTTGTTTGGTATTTAGACACCGATATTTTTGTTTCGTGTTAAAAACAAAATGTTTTTTGTTAATAAATAATTCGCTGCAGTAAACATCTGTTTAGTTGATCGAGCAAAATCTGCGTATGTTAGTTTTAAGTAAGTAACAATTTGTTTAAATTAAACATAAATTATGTTTATTTTGGAATTACCAAAATGTTTACCTTATTTTTCTGTTTTTTATCAGATTTTCTTCACTTAAGCGTAACTTAACTATTATATGCTCATTTACGCACTGTGTAAACAGAAATAAATATAAAAACACTCTTACCTTAACCAAAGTCGAAAACGCTTTGCGTAGATTTTTTAACGAAACGTACAGAGTGTCTTACCCGTTACTAGGGCTGGGCATCCGGGATCCCGGACGAAGTAAAGTAGACGGTCCATTTCCCGGGATTTCGATGTCTGGATTTTCCCGTTTTTTATTTTCAGGGGAACCTTTTAAACAGTTTTTTATGAGGTATATTTATTTCATGCAAAGGCTTTTCACAAATGAAGTTTTCGTTCACCTGTTTTTTAAACTTTGAAAACCGTTTTTGCTTCAGTATGGGGTGAAATAATATCCCGGGATCCCGGATGCCCAGCCCTACCCGTTACGCCACCCCGAGTCACGGACGCGTTTAACAAATTGGATATTTATAGTTTTGTTTTACATTAAAATTTTCTGAAATAATTTAGGATCACCTGAAGATCAGGGTCCCCAGCCTTCTTTAGTTAGCTTTATAAGGCTAACTAACGAAAATATCACGACCTAACCTAACCAATCGTTAGGTTAACTGCATGCCCTTGACGATTGGTTAAGTTAGGTCGTGATATTTTCGTTAGTTATCCTTATAAAGCTAACTAAAGAAGGCTGGGGGCCCTGATCTTCAGGTAATCCATAATTTATTTTAGGTAACATATTTTACATTCTCATTTAAAAAATTTGTATTTACAAAAAATAAAGACATACAATTTTGAAAACTGAAGCGACTAATAGTAATCCTTTATGAACGGATGCCTGCAAGTATACGTACATGGATGAATGGATTATCGTTCGGAAATATGCCGTAATAATATGCCATAATTCTTTATTGTTTATATACCATTCACAATAAAAATCACAGTAAAATGCCTATAATAACTAATTCAAACAGTTAACTTACGTGCAACTTTATTAAATGTAATTTTCCCCGTAACTTTGCCGTCATTCTTTGTCAGTAACTTTCACGTAACATTTCCATGCGTAACCTACTCGGAACAAACATGTACTTAAAATAAGTAGTATTCTTCAAGGGAACTCTGAAACACAAATCGGTGAAAAAGAAATTTAGGATCACTTGAAGATCAGGGCCCTCAGCCTTCTTTAGTTATCTTTATAAGGATAACTAAAGAAAATATCACGACCTAACCTAACCAATCGTCAAGGGCGTACAGTTGACCTAACGATTGGTTAGGTTAGGTCGTGATATTTTCGTTAGTTAGCCTTATAAGGCTAACTAGAGAAGGCTGGGGGCCCTGATCTTCAGGTGATCCGAAATTTAATAAATATACACCTTATAAACAACATACGAAAAGAATTAAACCCAAAATATCTATTAAAAACTTAAATTAATTATAGGACCTTCGTATAGATACGCTCATTCCTGAAGAATATACATATACTCCAGTACACCTCGGTAGTGTAATGGTTAACATCTCTGACTACGAATCCACAAGCGGGTTCAATTCCCGGTGGTGGCAGGCGGCGCTCAGCTCATCCAGCTGTTCATCCTTCCTTACAAAAAAATTGTTCGGTAAATAAATGAGTATCAGTGTCTCGTGGTTAAGACACTGGGTTGATCAGGAGGTCGAGAGATCCGGGGGAAGGACTTTGTAATTTCTGACCACCCGTAGTGGGTCGTGGTTCGGATTCCACTACTATAAAAATAACGTTGAATGTTAAAACACACGTTTTGTACACATTGTTACATAGGCGGATCCAGAGGGGGTGCCAGGGGGATTAATTGAAGCAACGGGGCTTAAATTGGAGGCCCCATACATTCTAGTTAAACGAAATTAGGTAAAACGTTTGAATGCTTATGTATGTCCACGTTGCTTCAATTAAGCCTTTTGGCCCCGCCTCTGGATCCGCCTATGTATTTTTAGCACCTTCAAGACTATACATGTTTTGGTACTTTTCCTTATATCCCCGCAATTTATTCTTTCCCGGTTAGGTCAACTGTACGCCCTTCACAATTGGTTAGGTTAAGTCGTAATATTTTTGTTAAAATATTCGTTAGTTTTAACGAAAATATCACGGCTAAACCTAACCAATTTTCAAAGGCGTACAGTTGACCTAACCGGGAAAGAAGAAATTGCTGGGATATAACGGAAAAGTTGCACTGTAAAGGTAAATGAAAAACAATTACAGTTCATAAATTTACTTATGAAACAGGAAGTATATATGATGAAAGAAACTTTCAAAAATATTAAGACAAAACTTACATTACTAAATTTAACAATACCACATCAGACACTTCCAAACTTAAGTGAAAGGAATTTTGAACATGCTTAAGCATAGTAATTCAGACTCAAATTTGTAAATAACCAAACTTTAGTAAGTATTTATCACTTTGTACTTAATCTGCTCGACTCGACTAAACTTTTCGATCAATCAAGAATCCAAAATATCGGTGTCCCCGAAACTTAATATTTACCCTATTTAATATAACGATACAAAACGTTTGTAAAATGAAATAAATATTTATAATGTAGGTCATCATCAGCCATGCTTTAAATTCATTTTTAAAGAAAAATCATCCCTGCATCTCTTCACTTAAATTGTGAACTGACCGAAACCAAGTGCGCATGCGCAGAAAAGAATATATATCTTAATTAAAAATTCTTTCAAATACATTTTTATTCAAAATAAAGATATGATGATTCAGATTCTTCATTTATGAAAAATAATCCTACCATGTAATGAATATTCAAAACTACTTTTGATACATTCTTTTGAGTGCCTTCATCATTTTTATCTTACGCCAGGCACCTTAACATCTAAACCTTAACACATGTTTTTAATTACAGTTAATTGGAAAGCATAAGCATGAAGTCTTGTTTAGAGTTACTTTATTTTAATTAAAATTTCAGTGTATAATATGCTATATTATGTATATTGTGCATTATGCAAATTAGGGAACTTTATAAGATGGTTAATTGGAATAGTCAATACAGCTTTCATAATGTTAAAAATGTTATGCTTAAGTTACGCACTTAAGAGGAAGAAAAACCAATAAAACGTTACGGAATTGTTAAGGTTCTTACTTAAGAAAAAGTTACGTATGAAAATAACGGAAAATAGTTTTAATTTGGTGAATGTTACTTGTTGACTTCGGTGTTATATAAAAGTTGCGTTTAAATGTGCAACTGATGAGCAACGTAGACGTAAAATTTTAATGAATGTATATGAGGGGTCGCGCGTCTTAAGGTACCTAAGCGACAAAATTAAAATTCGCCACAAATCGCCTCCTCCAAAGTTCAGCAATATTCTGGCAATAGTATCTCTGTTATTAATTTAGCTAGAACGTTCATTTTTGGCTAAATTAGAGTTCTAAGTATGCTAATGAAGATGTTGATGAGTTTTTGGAATAGATTTTCATATTTTATATTTTATATATATTTTTTTTATTTTTTATTTTCTTATTATGCCGAACTTTGGGTAAACTTTTGGCTGGCGATAGAGATGAAAAAAGTAGTTCGCTTCATAAGGTTTTCAACCATACTTCTAGTGTCGTAAGGTCATTATAACCCACACCAAGCGATAGAGGAAGGGTGAAAATAGTGATATCCATCAAAAACACGTTTTCGCCTGTGGTGGCGCTTAGGTACCTTAAGACGCGCGACCCCTCATATCATAAACTGGATTGTTCGTAGAGAGACTTAATTTATTAATGAAAAGGGAAAACTCGGGCGTATCTCAATATGTTAGGTTTAATTTTAATGTCCAGTTCAGTACCTCTTATTTTTGAGATACCTCTTAAGTGTTTTAAAAGAAATGGAAGTGAAGACTTCCTCTGTTGTGTTTCACGTTTCGGATAACCTGAAGATCAGGGTCCCCAGCCTCATCTGGGGGCCCTGATCTTCAGGTGAAAAAATTTATTTTATTTTTGTTAAATGTTTAGGTTAAGGTTACACTGATAGGAGTCGTAGTGGTTATGTTAGTTCCCTCTATCATCATTGGGTAAAACTGGTCTGGGATCACCTGAAGATCTTCCCTCCCCAGAGTGTCCACCTGAAGATCTCCCCCCCCCACACACAGAGTGTCCACCTGAAGATCTTCCCTCCAGCCCGATCCACCTGGAGATACTCCACCCCAGTTTTGACAAATAAAACAAACAATTCATTCTATGGGATATAATGCCCGGTTAGGTCAACTGTGTACCCTTGACGATTGGGTAGGTTAAGTTGTGATATTTTCGTTAAAACTAACGAAAATATCACGACTTAACCTAACTAATCATCAAGGGCGTACAGTTAACCTAACCAGTCATTCAGTTAACCTAACCAGTCATTCAGTTAACCTAACCAGTCATTCAGTTAACCTAACCGGGTATTCAGTTGACTTAACCGGGCATTCAATTAACCTAACCGGGCATATACTGTATATATATATATATATATATGGATCACCTGAAGATTATCTCCCCCAACCCGATCCACCTTTATGTTTCTCATAAATTGTTTTTTTATCACAATAAAATTTTTCTGATCTTATTATTTTTATCTTTCTTTAATTTGAGGGCCTTGATCTTCAGGTGATCCCACGTTTTTTACAAATTATTAAAGGATTATAGTATTAATTCTGAAGATTTTACTTTGTTGGGATTATTGAAGTATAAATAGCTTTATTTCTAAGTTTTAAGCTTTATTTGATTTAATATTTAGAGAGACCCAGGGGTTCATTCAGTGCAAGCCAAGACTTTTGGCCTGATTACTTTAGCCCCGTTAGCTCATTCCATCCAAAGGATAACCTAACTTAGACTCTGAAAAACTTTTAACTGAGTTGAAGAATAACATTTAAAATGACTTTAGACTGTGACTGTAAGGTTTTAAGAAGAAGTTAGGCTTAGGGATAAGCTGTGACAGCAGAGACGTCAACCTTGAAGTATGAAAATCCGTGAGATTTTGCCTGATTTTGCCTGAGTTTGCATGTGCATGATTTTGATTATAATTGGAAAAAATATTCCACATAAGGGAGTTTGAAACTTAAAATCCGTGAGTCTCACGGAAAATCCGTGCGAGTTGACATGTCTGGCTGTAGCATGTGAGAGTTGTGATGATTGGTATCACTCAGCCTGCATCAAAATTACAGAACAGGTGTACAGGGGTATGAAGTCACCAAATATTTAGTGGTTTTGTAGTAAGTGTTTAGATGAAGTTAAAGACATGTTTAAGGCAAGGTTTAAAAAAGCTGCTAGCTCAGAATCTAGTGGGCCTAAGTTAGCTGGCCCTATGAATAACAGTGTAGCTAATCATGTAGGGTTACCAGACGTCCGGCAAAAGTAGGACATGTCGGGTATTAATTGGGTCGTTTGAGTTTGTGGAAAGCTTGTAAAAAACTTGTTAAAAGCTGGACAATATCAACATATTTAAAATGCTTGTCGGACAGAAGACATGAGATTGAAAAGGAGGACAGGTCCTCCTTTTGCCAGACGTCTGGTAACCCTAAACTAATGAGAGTAATGGAACAGTTAAGCCAGAAAATGAACCAAACACAGAAAATACTAATGTAAGTTGTAGTGAGGTTGAGCCTAAGCCTAGCCCCAATGTTAGTGACAAGGATGCAGGCCCAAGTAAGGTTCAGCCCAAGCGTAGTGTTAGTGATAAGGACGTAGGTCCAAGTAAAGTCAGGGCTGGTGAATGGCACAAAGTCAAAGGTCAGTCAAGGAATAGGATTAGAGAGAATAGTAATGATAATGATAAATAGGTACTTTTCTGTTATATCCCGCAATTTCTTCTTTCCCGGTTAGGTCAACTGTATGCCCTTGACAATTAATTAGGTTAAGTCGTAATATTTTCGTTAAAATATTCGTTAGTATTTCGTTAAAATATTCGTTAGTTTTAACGAAAATATCACTACATAACCTACCCAATTGTCAAGGGCGTACAGTTGACCTAGCCCTGAAAGAAGAAACTGTGGGGTATAACTGGAAAGTACCGACAAATATAATAATAATGATAATGATAAGCTTTATTGGCAAGATATAAATCCAATAAAATAGGACAATATTCTTAAAGGTAATAACGATAAGATAAATCAAACGATAATAAATTTGAAAAAATAAAACTTATAACTAAAAGAGAAATAAAATAAGACACGTACTGAAAAAAGTAGTAATAAAAACTAGCCACAGCTAAAAGAAAAAATGGAAATAAAAATAAAAACTACGCGTGGTCATAATACTGGGTAGTCATAGTACGCGTAGTCATAATACCGGGTAATAATAATGATGATGATACTGATAATGACAATGATAATGTTTATTGGCAGGAGACATCCCATAAAATGAAAAGGTACAGTATCCGTCAAGGTAATCAACGATACAACTAATTAAACAATAAATTTAAAAAACAAAAACAACAAATTTCATAATTCCATAAAGAAACGAGAAATAATAGAATTAGTAATAGCAGCTTCATAAAAATAAAAGTACGTGGAATGGAATGGCTAGTGCAGGAGTTAAGTGGAGCTATAGACAAACACTTTCATACCAAGAGGTTCATAGTCTAGAAGACATAAAGCAAGATTGATGAATAGATTGGACAAGTGGATTGTCTGAGTTTTTAATTCTTCGCATTAGACTGTATTGAGCACGTTTTGTTACCTCAGGGAGGCTCGGAACGTTGCGGTTAGCGAACACATTTGAGAGGCTGAACATCTTGGAGGTAACTTACTGTATGCAGCAGTCTATAGGATCTGGTGTAAAGCAAATTGAGAGTGTTGCATGATTCTTTTTAATAATTAACGTAGAGTTGCTGCCCATAAATATCAGTGCAGAAAGCACGGAAAACAGTCTTTAGCTTCGCTTGTACAGAAATGAAGTTCCTTATAATCATGTTTACTTCAGCACAGTAACTTCGATATTGTTTCCTTATGTCTGAGTCGTCACTCAAAGAGCTGATAATAATTTGACCTAGATACTTAAATTCTCGTTCTTAATTGTACTTAAATTCTGCTCTATTGGTTCGTTTCTCATTTTGGAATTAATATTAGCTCTTTGGTTTGAGCTTTTAGGATGGAAATGCATAACCTTAGTTTTAGTAACATTAAAATTAATATCATAATTCTGTGAATATGATTCACAAAGTTTTATAAGATGATCCAGACCTCTCACCGAAGAGAATATTAGTACCATATTTTCGTCATAGATCAAGTTATTTATCCTCATGTTACCTATACGGCATCTCACTCTTACCTCATTAAGAGAAACAATTAATTGATCAATATAGATATATATTAAACAGCAGAGGAGAGAATAAGGAGTCTTGTCTAACTCCACATGAGGAACCACAATATTTAGGCAATACATTGCCCCATCTGACAGTAAAAGTTTGAGGTGTGTACCAAAATTTCACTAAATTTAAAGCATGTGGTGGAACATTCCTGTCTTCTAATTTTTAAAATAGAATATTGTGAGTCACTCTATCATATGCTTATATCCAGAAAACAACTATAAATAGTTGAATTACTGACAGTATATCTAAATACAGTACCTTTCAGACTATAAATACACAGGTCAGTTGAATGGGACCTTTTAAAACTAAACTGATTAGGAGACGTCCATAAATAATCATTTAGTCGGCGCCTGTAGGCGCTGGATAGAATGCCCCTATATTTATATTTGACAAGGGGTGTGATATAAACCCCCCTAAACTCTGCAGGAATATAACTATGAGCAAGTATGGCTGAGAACAGTAATAAGATATGAAAACTGATCACATTATTAGCATACTTCAAATACTCATTCGACAGGTCATCTATACCTGGTGAGGCGCCTGTCTTTAGCTCTTTAATCAGACGCTTAATTTCAGGTACTGAAGTCCCCCTATTTTCAGTGGCCCCTCCTAATGTCGTTCCATTGCAGCCTACATTAAGATTAACTCTCCCCACGCTGTTAAGGCTGTCTGAGTGCTTCGTTCTCCATAACTTAGCTATTTCTACCTCTCCATTGATACTCCATCAATGCCTCACAGACTTTTGTTCCTGTTTACATCGTTTTATGGCTGCTTTATAATGAGCCCTACTTCTACTCATATTCATTGAAGCTGCCCCTATTCTCGGACGACCAAGTAATCTTGTTGTAGTAACTAATAACAGGTTCCAGATGCTTGGCAATTTAGATGAAGCAATACAATGTGAATTTACCATGGTTAGAGACTCTATCATTAGGAATCAGGACAACGAATTTTGCAATAAGGGAAGGAAAACCAGTAGAAGAATATGTATTCTGGGAGGTAATATTTCAAAGTCAATGAGATAGTGAAGAAGTTGCCTGAAAGCCGAGGTAAAATTATAGTTCATGTAGGTATAATGATAATGATAATGATAAGCTTCATAAGTGATTTAACAAGCAAAGATAAAGATGATAGATTTAAGTTGAACAGAAATTGAGAGGAAGTTAAACATAGGTACAGAGAATTAATTGAAACTTTAAGAAATAGGCAGAATAAGTGTTATGTAGTAAACATTTTACCAAGGGTTGGGGTAAGTACAGAATTTACAAGTAGAATTTTAGCCTTAAATGATAAAGTAAAGATGCTGTGGAAAGAAGGGGTTGAGCTCCTAGATTTGTGCGATAATTTTAATGAAAAGAGGGGGCTTTACAGTAAGGATGGATTACATCTTAGTAGAAAGAGAACTGCTTTATATGGGAGACTTTTAGGAGACAATCTAAGTTCTTTGGGTTTTGAAAGTTAACCCTAGATTAACAGAGGGCATAAAGCATCAGGGTATATGTAAAGTTAATACTCTTAGGGCCTTAAAGACAAATTACGTCAGGAATAGGCATATCAGCTACCTAGCGAAAGGTAGTGAACCGGTTGAAACTGAGGGGTTGAAGTGTTTTTATAGAAATACGCGGAGTCTTAGGAATAAGAAAACTGAGTTATTTAGTTATATGATTAGCGAAAATTTGGATATAATCTGTATTAGTGAGGTTTGGATTAGTGGTACAGTATTCAAATGGCTATACAATGTATATTTACCAGAGAATGGATAGGCAGGGGATAATTTGGTTTTATACATTAAGAATGAATTAAATCAGTTCAAAATGATAGTATTAAATTAGACAACAGGGTAGAATTAATTTGCGTTGATATTTGTGTATCAAGTAAAGAGTACATTCAGATAGATGCATTTTATAGACCTCCAAACCAAACAAAGGAAGTTAGTAATACTATGGTTCAGGAAATAAATAATGGTTGTAGTGTTAGAACATTAATTATGAGAGATTTCAACTTGCCTCAGATAGACTGGAATTTTTTAGAAGGAAATAATAGGGAATGATTGTTTTTCTAATACAATTTGTAAACAAACCAACTAGGGATCAATCAATCTTAGATTTGGTTCTATCCAATGATTATGAGGTTATCAGGGAACTTGCAGTAGGAGAGTTATTACGGAATAGTGACCATTTTATCATACGCTTTAAGATGAAATTAAATAGGGATCTAGTCAATAATAACCATCTAGTTCCTTGCTTCTCGAAGGGTGACTATAGTAAATTTAAGGAATTGGTAGGCTCAGTAACGTGGGATAATGAATTTGCTAACAAAAATGCTATTGAGATGTGGTCTAGATTCAAAGACATTTTAGAGGATATACAATGAAGATGTATTCCTTTCAGAACTGTTAGGAATAACAAGATTAGGAAACCTTTGTGGTGGAATAGGAAAATAGCTAAAATAATTAAAGATAAGAAAAGGGCATTCAGGCATTTAAAAACAGTAATAGCCTTGTGGACCTGGATAATTATAGGCGGTTAAGAAAAAGTTAAATAGTTTGATTAGGAAGAGCAAAAGGCGTAGTGAAATAAATGTAGCTAGAAATAGCAATAAAGATCAAATAAATTCTTTAGCTTTTATAAATACAATAATATAAAGCATGATAGGATCGGTCCAACAGAACATGATGATAGGATATTTGAAAATAATCAGGATTTTGTTGGCAATTTTTAATAATTATTTTAGCTGTTTTTACTGACGAAAACTATAATAGCTTTGATTTTAATTCTTTAAATTCTGTAAACCCAGACTTTCTTCATAAGATTCATATAAGGGAGGATGATGTTAGGTAAATTCATACAATGAAGTCAAATAAAGCTGCTGGACCTGATAATATATATGCTAGGATTCTCAGAAGGGGAGGATAGCTTATCTGAGGCACTAACTATTTTGTTTGCTAGGTCTATTAATTATCGAGAGGTACCTGATAAATGAAAAAAAAATGTAGTAACTGTTTACAAAAACGGTAGTAAAAAGGAGGTGGAAATTATAGGCCTGTTAGTTTAACATCATTGGTAGGAAAGATACTAGAAGAATTATAAAGAATAATATTCAAAATCATTTGGAAAATTTTGATCTTATTTCAAGTTCACAACATGGATTTAGATCAGGGAGGTCTTGTTTGTCTAATCTCTTATACTTTTTAGAGTTTGTAATTGATCAGATAGATAATGGAAATGATATAGATGTTATTTATTAGGTTTTAGTAAGGCATTTGACAAGGTTCCACATAGGAGACTTCTATATAGGTTAAAAGCTCATGGGATATCAGGGTCAGTTATTAATCTGGTAGAAAACTGGTTAGAAGACAGAACAGAGAGTAATTCTAAATGGCCATAAATCTAGGTGGCAGAAGGTGAAAAGTGGGGTATCACAGGGATCAGTGTTAGGTCCATTACTCTGTTTTATATCTAAATGATTTAGAGAACAGAGTAGGTAGTAAAGTTTCTAAATTTGCAGATGATACAAACGTAGTTGCCTCAGTTACAAATATATATAGAAAATTTGTATAAACTACAAAAAGATCTTGATAGATTAGTTGCCTGGGCTACTAAAAGGCAGCTGGAATTCAATGTTCAGAAATGCAAAGTCACCCATTTTGATACAAATAATGAAAACTTTAGTTATGAGATGCAAGAAAACTGGTTAGAGGATGCTAAACAAGAAAAAGATCTTGGCATTATAGTTAGTCGTGATCTAAAAAATTTTAAGCAGTGCTTAGAGGCTACAAATAAGGCAAATAAATTGTAAGTATTATTAAGAGAAATGTTAGTTACAAGAGAAAACAAGTCATCTGTAAATTATATAATGCTTATGTTAGGCCTCACCATGGACATGCTATTGATATGCTTGAAGGCAGGGCCGGATCTAGAAGTTGCGAGGCCCTAGGCAGATCTAGAAATTGCGAGGCCCTAGGCCTATATATATGAAAATATGGACTTAATTATCGGTACTATACCAGCAATATTAGACAGAACTATGCCAGCACTTAAAAATTAAATCAAACCAAAATAATCACGCATGGAAATTGTATAAGAAATATAAATAAACCATACAAATAAGTATAAATTATAATATGAATCAAGATTTGTATCGAAAATATAAGACAATGATTTCTAAGATTTATATAATATTATAGGTAATGACTTTCCATAGTATACAAACGTTTTTCATATGTGATGTACAGTATAAGAGATGTTGACATTTCATTTTTTATAATAGTGAGCGATCGACTTATCAGGCTAAATATTAATGCTTTAATATTTGGTTCAGATGCTCCTTGAATATTACAGCAATGCTTTTCTACTTTTCTTCGAGCTAAACTCTTCAATTAATTGAGAATAATCTAATGAATTTGTTATATCGTTTTCTATTGATAACATAGCTAATGAATGCAATCTCGCTTGAGACATGGTGGAACGCAAATATGTTTTAATAAGTTTGAGACGCGAGAAACTTCTTTCAGCCGAAGCAACAGTAACTGGGATGGTTAATACTATTCGAAGTGCAACATAAACATTAGGATAAATCTCACTTAGTTGTTTTTGCACTATATAAACAAGGGCATTTCCGAGACCTGTTTTCTCAGGTATAAACCTGCAAAGTACTTTAAGTTCTTCATAGAGTTCTAAATCATTAATATCACTTGAACAGAACGCGCAAAACGGCTTGAGCGAGGCCCCCTTTGGCGCGAGGCCCTAGGCGATCGCCTAGTTCGCCTATAGCTAAATCCGGGCCTGCTTGAAGGTATGCAGCGTAGAACAACCGAGCTTATTCCCAGCTTAAGAAGATTGGAATACAGGTAAAGATTAAAGGAACTGGGCATGTTTAGTTTTGAGAGACGCTGTTTGAGGGGGGGATATAATAGAGATGTCCAAAATGTTTTCAGATTCGGCAGTTTAGATGTAAGTAACTTTTTCTTATTAGAGCCTGATGGAAAAACTCGAGGGCATAATAAGAAAATTAGAAAATAGACTTGTAGACTGGATCTACGAAAATACGTTTTCAGTCATAGAGCAGTAGATTTTTGGAATGACTTGCCATATAATGTGGTAAGTGGTAGCTCCTTAGTTAATTTTAAGAAAAAGTTAGACGCTTTTATGAATGAAAGAAAATTTATAAACTGTAAATAGTGTATATTTTTAGCTTAAGGGCTAAGGTTAACAATAGTGGAAAATTCTTTTTTAAATAAATTGCTTATTAAATTTTTAATAGAGTATACAAGTAATGTAAGTGTTTTTTATAGGTTACGTTAATTACCTTAAAATTTTTGCTTTCCTATGCTAAACATGGGACTAGTTCGTGTTGCGTATAGTCATTAGATAGTTTAGATATTTTGGCGATTAATTATAGTAGCCGAAATCCATATTGGGCTCCAAATAAATCGCCCAACACAGCATACAACCACATGTATCCTAACTGTTTTTTTGTAAGTTAGGTTAGGTTAGATTAGATTTATTTGGAGCCCAATATGGATTTCGGCTAATATAATTAATCGCCTAAATATCTAAATATTTACTAAGTCTCTACGCTACAGGAACTAGTCCCACGTTTAACTATTATTTATAGATTTATTTACAATTTCTATTTACCAAAACCACTTATTCATGGCATAAAAAACTATTTGGAATTTATTGATCATTTGGTACTTATCCGTTATAGCTCCGCAATTTCTTCTTTCCCGGTTAGGTCAACTGTACGCCCTTTACAATTGGTTAGGTTAAGTGGTGATATTTTCGTTAAAACTAACGAATATTTTAACGAAAATATCACGACTTAACCTAACCAATTGTCAAGGGCGTACAGTTGACCTAACCGGGAAAGAAGAAATTGCGGGGATATAACAGAAAAGCATCGATCATTTTAGTCTTTCAAAACAAAACAAAACAAAAAAAAATTTGTCCACTATTATTAATTTTTACCAGCTTAAGTTATGTAGGCTACTTTTGTAGCTCTGTAACTAGTTTTATGTTAATTAGCCGACTTGAGATCGTCATTTTGCAAAATTTTATTATTAAACATAGCTTATGACTTCGATGGCCTCGATAGGCCCAAGTGACTTTATGTTTTCAAAATGAAGTGCAATATAATGTACTATTATTGTACTATGTTCCATAGCTGATAGGTAAGCTTAAATTTTCATTATTAAATATTTTTTGCGGTGCATTCTATGATTCATTTTAATTTTCATCAACGCTGCTTAAACTCATAATAGCTACGTAAATATTCGTGTGTTTTATTATAGTTAAATTTATCCTAACTTTATATAAAAAAAATTTTTTAATTATTTATAAATTATTATCGCTAAAGTACCTCAGATTACTGAATTCTAGATTTAAGGTTGGTACTATTGCTTTATACGTCTCTCACAAATGTCAAACCCACCGCCTTATCACAAAAGAAAAAGAAAATAGGAGAAAAAAATATTTCCTTCGTGAGTGGTTTTCAGTTGCTATGAGAAACTGAGCATATTGTAAAAGCAGTGAAGAAATGAAGAAATGAGATCTATTTATTTAGCAACTTCTTTGCAAATATCGGCTCCAATACTGCAGCCTCGACTCCAATTACGGACACTCACTACCGACAATGCATACCACAGCCAAATCCAAACTCAGTTTTCTTTGATCCAATCTTACCATACGATATTTCACTGTCAATAAAATTCTGAAAAATAAAGATTCTAACATCAATACAATCCCAGTAAGAATATACAAATTAGTGTCCGATGAAATTGCAATACCACTCAGTAGGCTAATGAGTGAATCAGTAACATTAGGTATATTCCCTGACAGTCTAAAGCAGTGGTCGGCGAACTTTTTTGGGTATTACCCCAAAATATATTTGTGTACAACGATATTACCCCCTAGACGTGAAATTATTTGTTCGAAAAAAATATAACTTTGATAATTAGCCTCGCTTATTAAATAATAAATTTTTGTGCAATTTTATTTATATGTTTATTGAGCCTTCATTACCCCCGAGATTTTCATTTTTACCCCATTTGGGGTAATTTACCCCGGTTCCCCGACCCCTGGTCTAAAGGAAGCCAGCCAGAGTATGCCCTGTATTTCAGCCGGAAAACCCAAACACTCGATCGAATTATCGCCCGATTTCCATATTCCCAACTTTAAGTAAAATGTCTGAAAAATTCGTGTACAATAAACCAACTAAATTCTTAATCAAACGATATTTTAACTAAAACACAATTTGGTTTTAGATGTGGACAATAATGGACATACAACGGAAGATGCCATAAACATAGTATTAGAAAATGTGTATCAGAACTTAAACAGAAAAAAATACACTGCCTCGATCTTCCTCGACTTGTCAAAAGCATTTCATACACTTTCGCACGGAATCTTATTGAATAAACTCCACATATATGGAATAAGGAGAAATATCCTCGATTGGTTTAAATCATATCTGTCAAATCGTCATCTGTACATTAAATTAAAAGATAATTTATCTGACAAGGCGATGCTAACGAGTGTAGGCCCACAAGGATCTATTCTTGGGTCATTACTATTTCTAATTCACGTGAACGATTTTCATCTCTCAACTACATTAAATTACGTATAATACACAGATGATACCACACTTACTTCTTCCCATCATAAAGCAGATTTTCTGATTAATGAAACGAACAGGCAATTAGAAAATGTGTATAAATGGATGTGTGCTAATAAACTTTTATTGAACCTGACAAAGTCATCTTATATGATTATTACCACAAAACGTATGAACACAAACTATCAAATAAAAGTCGGGAATACAACTCTCGCAACGGTGAATGAGGTTAAAGTTCTTGGCATTAATTTGAACGAAAAACTAAATTTCAAAAGTCATTTACAACATATCAAATCTAAAATACAGTAACCTCGCGGAGCGTCGTGGTTTGGTCCGTCACGAACACGCTCGGTCGCGGTTTATAATAATATGCAAACCTACGTTAAGTGTCGCGGATCCCACATGGAGCGTCGCTGATTTCCGAATGGCGCCAGACGTGCGAGAATCGAGTTTCAGCAACGCGATCTCACTGACTTTTTCAGCCTTTAGAGGTCTGAATGTTATATTATTTTAATATAATAATTATAAATTATATTTTGATGCGTTTGAGTGTTTAATACATACTTAGTTTAGTGGACTTTTGTTTTGATTATTATTATTGACTTGATGTCTGATAGGACTGAGATTTATAACATGGGATGTATGGCAGCGTCGCGGTAGTCTACTGACCCACGACCGCGACCCTCCGCGAGGTTACTGTATCAAGATTTTTCTTCATATTCTTTAAACTAAAAAAGACCCTTCCTGAAAACACACTTTTTACCTTATATTTTTCCTTCATCCATCCACATTTATTATATTGCATTACAACATGGAGGTAATATTACTAACATATAAAAAAAATCCTTTGGAAGTAATTCATAAAAAAATGTCTGCAAACTCTCTTCAATAATGACAACGGACGAAGTCGCACATACCCAATGTTTAAAGAACTAAAAATTTTAAAACTAAATGACTTAAATACAAATTCAGTGTTGCTGTCAGTCTGCTCAAAGTTATCATTCAAAATTAACATACATCACCTATTCAAAGAACAATCACCTCCTCATCAAATACACTATCGTTATAAACATCAGATTGCCCAGGCATTCTATACACAAACTTAACTATATAATAGAAACTGCAAGAAATATACTCTCTTTCAAAGGAGCAGATGTAAGGAATGCAATTCTCATGCATATCAGGCAGGCTTCATCACTAAATGTATTTTGCAAATCACTTAAAAGCGCTTCATTAGCTCCTACTGATGTATAAGTTCACTACTGCCATTTTTACCATAGTAATCAATCTTGTAATTAACTATTTAAAATATGCTAATTTCATTAAACACCTTTAATTTCGTGATCTATTCTTGTTTAGATTTTTGCATTAAACATCATAAACATCACTTACTTTCTACTAAATATACAATAAATCAGCTAATTTAAAATTTATGTGACATTTTGTAAACTTTATATCGTATTTATTGTATTATTTATTGTATTTATCATTGATATTATTATTTTTGTTGTTGTCTCTATTACTATTACTTGCCACTTTCACTATTTTTATGTAATAAATAAACTAAATGCCATTAATTTTGTGTAAATTTATATATTAATATGACATTAATATATTGTAAATGTATTAATATCATATCAAATATCTAAAAATTGTAAAACTCTGTCATCGACTATATATATATATATATATATATATATATATATATATATATATATATTATATATATATATATACACAGTTTAAACTGCTTGTACTTAAGGAATCGATATCTTTGAAAATAAACAAAAGAATAGATGAAGACGATTCTTTTCTTATGAGCCAATTTTTGCATACAAACACAGAATGAGACAGACCTTTTAGCCTTATGAAGTATCTCCAAAGTCTGAAACAAAAGATCCTTTTTAAATCA
>JAJOZX010001363.1:165000-392500 GCA_023014485.1 Bathynomus jamesi | reverse complement strand
GATTTCAAAAAGCGAATATGAAAATATTGCATCCAAAGTGGTTGCAAAGCATTTTGAATCTAAAGCGACCAACCAACGAAAGTTCAGTTTAAAATAAAATAATAAAAAAATAAATAAATACATAAAAATTAAACGTGCGCGATAAAAGTGTTGTAAAGATCTCAAAAGATGAATAAAAACTGATATACGCTCATGAAAAGAACGAAGCGAAAAGGAGTTCTATCATTTTATACAGTACGTTACAAAATACGAAAGACTCGGTAGGTCCTCTAACTTATGTAAATGGGGACCAGCGTCCGTAGCTCAGTGGGGAGTGCCGTTACTCTATAAGCGAAGTGAAGACACTGAGGTCGGGGGTTCGAATGTTGATGATGCTGGTAAAAATACTAATACAGGAATTGGAGCAGTGGGCCGCATTGGTTGGCCTGAGCGCTGTGCCAGTTTCTGGCCCTCCTGACTGATTATTAGCATGAAAATGGGGTACTATATGACGATGATGATGATGATGATCTACAGCTCTACAGAAGCTAAGGCTAACAAAGACCCTAAGATCCACTCTAAGGTTAGCCCGAGAGAAAGGAAAGAGTAGGGGGTTTAAAGAGGAGAATAAGGGGTTAAGTAAGTAGCAAAACCTATCATTCGTGGGTTAACATTCATTCAGAAAAAGATTAAGAAAGACACCATCATCATCCGCCGGCCAATGCCGATAAGTCGGAAAAATAGTCGAAGAGAATAGGAAAGGGGTGAAAGATGAAAAGAAGTAAAATAAAAACGCTTTCAAACCATGAAACACAGCCTAACTCAAACACTATCATACCATGCAAACTACAGACATGCAAGTAAAGAGTTACAGACATGCAAATAAGGAGAGGATAAGAAAAAAAAAAGTAGGTAGAGTATAACAAAAAGTGGGTTAGTTTACGCTACGAACTACATCTACGTTCGTGTTAGTCTAATTTTTTTTTTATTGCTGGCATATCACACGCTGGCCTGTCACAAGCTGGCATTAATCGTCAACAGACTCATCCTCGACCATCAACCCCAGAGCTCCTGTTGCTAATTGTTTTATTATTTTGAACAACATCAATATTTTTAAAATGCCTCTCTAAACGGTTTTTAAACATAATAACGCTGGTAGAGTTCACGACGGACGCGGGAAGATTATTCCATTTATCAATTACTTTAAACGTAAAAAAGTGTTAACGATGTTAGTAATGAAACGTCTGCCTCGCAACTTAAATCCGCTATTACGAGTATTGCTATTATAGAAAGTGAACAGTGTGTAAAAATTTACGTTACCGATTTTATTAACGATTTTGAAAACTTCAATAAGCTCCCCCCTTAATCTCCAAGTTTCAAGTGAATGTAAGTCTAACTCTTTAATCCTCTCTTCGTAAAACTTGTTGCGCATTGACGGAATTAGTTTCGTGGCGCGACGCTGAACCCTTTCCAACCTATCAATATCCTCACGCAAATACGGACACCAAAACTGAACGGCATATACTAAATGAGGCCTGACTAGGGACTTGTAAAGGGGCAATATAATATTCTTCGATTTAAATTCGAAATTACGCGCTATAAAGCCTAACATCCTATTAGCTTTTGCGCAAGACTCCAGGCACTGATTCCTAACTTTTAAATCCTTAGATCTGCGTACGCCTAAATCTACTTCCTCGTCAACGCTCGCTGACCGTCTATTGTCCATCGTGTACGTGTAATTATTGTTACGAGAACCTATATGCAAAACTTTACATTTGTCTACGTTAAATTGCATCTGCCCCTTATCCGTCCACTCCATAATCCTATTTACATCGTCTTGGAGCCTATTTCTATCGTCCACGTTAACAACTCTACCGCCTATTTTCGTATCGTCCGCGAATTTTGACACGTTACTGGTCAATTGATGATGATGATGATGATGATGATAAGCAAATGCGTAAATAATAGGTAATTTTTCAATGACACGAACAAACAATAACATACATGTGGATGTCTTTCCTGCAACACAGAAAATGAAAACATATATATTGATACAGTCAGGAAATCTTAAACCACACGAGTCTGATGATGCGTAGTCTCGCGTGTTTGAAGAAATAAACCAGATCGTCCGCTTATCCACTGCGCAGGGTCACAAAAGGGAAAACTGCAAGTGTTTAGAAAATTTGCAAAACTAAATAATTAAACAAAAAGAGACATTTTAACTATAAATCAATAGGACTATAAGTACTATTAAGTAGAGATAAACTGTAGTTGAATACTTAAAAATAAGCGGAGGCGTTAGTCTCAACAAAATCCCTAAAATGAATGTTATAAGCATTAAAGAATTAAGAGACGCTCAACACTGCTTCAGGCGAGATAGATCATGTTTAACAGACTTATTAGAGTTTTTTAGTAGTGTTAAAAACCACATTCCTAATAATAGTAATAAAAACGATGGATGTTATTTATCTCGATTTCTAGAAGGACTTCGATAAAGAGAAGAGTGGTTTCAACGGGAATAATCAGACTGGGCTACTGTATCGAGCGGAGTGCCTCGGGGTTCTGTCCTATAAGACAAGTCTTATTTACATTACACACGAAGGGTTTAATTATCCAACATCCGTAGATCAGTGGGTAACGCCATTTCTCCATAAAATAAGTGAATGCATTGAAGTCGGTGGGTTCCAACCCCGATAATGACGGTAATAATAATAATAATAATAATACAGGAGTTAGAACAATGGACCGCACCGGTTGGCCTGAAAACTGCGCTAGTTTCTGACCTTCCTGAATGATTATTATTATTAAACGTTTAATTAATACGAGTAGAATCTCAAAATTTGTGGCCGTGTCTAAAGGAAAACGATATTAGAGGAAATTAAATCTGAATTTGGATCAATTAATACGGTTCCATGTTTGGCAAATAAAAATAATGTAGAGAAGTGTAAAGTTGTGCACATCGGAAACAGCAATGGAGAGTATAACTGAAAGATGAATAAGGAATATTAGGAAAAGTTACGGGAGAAAAACGATTTTGGAGACATTATTAGTCCGGCTTTGATATAAAAAAATGAAGTTTTTTCTCATAAAAAACAGGAGAATGAGAGGGAATATGACTGAACTTTTTAATAAAAGAATTCTATTAGACTGGTACATATAGTGTTATATATATATATATATATATATATATATATATATATGTGTGTGTGTGTGTGTGTGTGTGTATGTGAGAAAACTCACCTGCTAAAAATAAAAAAGCTGAATTAAAACAATTTGCGCCTTAAATGCGGAGTTTTTCAAACAAGGGGAAGCGAGGGGTTATCTGGGGGTGGGGGTTGCGCACAGATTTCTTACTGCAATATTTTTAAGAATAGTTAAAAATAGTGAAGGAAAAAGGAAAAAAAGCTTTTAATCCAATATCTCCTATTTTGAAACATTATATTTATATTCTTTTGCAGAATATACAATTAACGAAAAATCCTAATTAATCAGATGACACGGGGCTGCGTTATCTGAAGGGAGACCCTACTTTATTCTTTTTTGAGAACCATTCTTTAAAGAATGAGCAACTTCAAATGTTTGCAACTGTGGAAATAAGGACGAAACGACGGGTCTGATTTGCATACTACGCAATGCATTTGAACATTACATTCTGTCAACAGAATAAATAACAGAATTACAAGTTTGTATTGTTTCGTTTGCGTTGGATGTATGAAGAAGAATAAAAATGTAATATATACGAAATGGACTTGATAATGTTCAGAATGAAAATGAAAATGGTAATGATAAGAGTCGTAATGATGAAAACGACGATAAAAAACATGGATGAGGCAAAGAATTGCGAGGAAAACGTAATAGGAGCGAGAGCAGATGGTGGTAATCTAGATGAACAAATGCAAAACGTACGAGATAAAAATTCCGAGAATGAAGACAAGAAGCTCAACGAAATTAATATTAATGAACATTATGATCAGGAATCCATACACATATAAATGAATATTAAGAATGATGACAATGATAAGAATGGCAATGCAAAGAGAATAAAAAAACAAGCAAAGAGTAGAGACGAAGTATTGAAAGAACAAAGGAAAGAAATAAAATTTTACAAAGCCAAAGAAATAAGAGAGAAAATAAAAATGATTCGAGGTGGTTGTGAATATTATATAAAAAAATGAAATATAGCCACATGCAGCTGCCTGTACCATTTATCATCCCCAAAATTGTCTCACTCTTATGAGGACTGGTATTTGCCAGTATGGCGTCAGCTGCTACTACAGTACTATTATTCTTCTCTGGGTAGATATTCGGTTGGAGAGATAAAATTGTTAAGTATGACGTGTTTATATTTCAAATTTAAAAGCACGCAAAGAAGAGACAGTCGAAAAATGTTTCCAATTACAAACAAAAGTAGAAGATACGAAGCGAATGAAGAAAATTTGTTTTTTGCAGAAATTTAGAATCCTAATAGAATATCCACATCCAATATCCACCTTTACAATATTACCCACAACAAATCCAACCAGCACAGTAGTATCAAGAACAATATCCTCAGTATATTCACGAGTACAACAACCCCTTCATTAATAGCAACCAGAAATATGACCCAAATAAAACTGAATGAAAAGATCATGAACTTCCTATCCTTATTGCATGTAAATATACAAGGAATGCACAGTGATAAGGCAGGTTGCAAATTAGGTACCTACAAAATTTAACTCGAGAAACAGACACAGATATTCTATGTTTATCGGAAACACATTTGCATAAGTGTGAAATTGGATGTGAAAACTGCACTTAAAGACTCTAAAATAGCAGTAAATTACAACATATTTAGAGCGGATAAATTATCTAGACAAGAAGGAGATTGTTGTATTTATATGCAAAGTACGTATACAGGAGAAATGTTAGAAAAAGTCAAACAATACGGCTGAAATAGTCATTTCAGAAGAAGAAGAATTAAACTTCATCGTTATCAGTGTGTAGAGATTCCAAAGCGAGTTTTGGTTGCTATAAATTAAATAGAAAATACGCTAAAATCATTTAAAAATCTTATCATTAAATATATTAATTTGTGGAAATTTATTAGGATTAAACATTTCATGGTAGTATCTCAGAGGAAAAATTCAGCCAAAAATGTTATTAGATATTATGAAAGAAATTATGAAGAAATTGATGAAACGACTCGAGAAGAATGTACAGGGTGTCCCATAAGTCTGGAACCATAGGGTAAAATAAGTAATTCATGTTTTTCCGTTTATGCAAGTGCCCATGATGTCTTTGAGTAAGAAAGAACGCATCCAGGTAATTCTGCTCGTAGAAAATCGGAGTCAGAGGGAGGTCGCTGAGGAATTTAACAGATTGCATCCGGACCGCGCGTCGATAATACACAGCTGTGTCGGCAAACTTGTAGCAAAGTTCAGGGAAACGGGATCCATAGGAGATAAACCACGCAGTGGACCTCTGAGGACATCCACCGACGATGACACAGCCGCTACCATCCTCGCTCATTTCACAAACAGTCCCAAAAAGTCTCTTCGGCGGTTGTCCGCTGAGACAGGAGTGTCGAAAAGCAGCATCCACCGCATTCTTCAAGCACACAAATGGCATCCTTACAAACTTCAAATCCTGCAGAAATTAAGGGAAGATGATCCACACCGACGGATGGAATTTTGTGAATGGGCTACGGCACAATGTGCTCAAAATGCCAATTTCCCGTCCACCATTCTGTTCAGTGATGAGGCTGTTTTTTACGCAAATGGTGAGGTGAACCGATAGAACACCCGCTACTGGTCGCAAGACAACCCTCACTGGTTTACTGCTTCAAAGGAACAAGGTGTCGCTCGTGTGATGGTATGGTGTGGCATTTGGAAAGAGCGTATCATAGGCCCTTCTTTTTTGATGACTGTCACAGGAAACGCCTACTTGCGTATGTTCAACGAGGAAGCATTCCCCAGTGTCTTGAACACAGATGGGGATTTCCAACATGGTTCCAGCAGAATGGTGCTCCTGCCCATTACAGCATCCGGGTAAGAGAGTGGCTGCACTGACAATTCCCTGGTCATTGGATAGGACGTCGAGGGCCTGTGGAGTGGCCGGCGAGGAGTCCCGGTCTCACCCCGTTGGATTTTTATCTCTGGGGTCACTTGAAGGCGTTGGTCTACGCGGAGAAAATTCAGTGTGTTGCACATTTGCGGGAGCGCATCATCGACGCATGTAACACCATCACTCCTGATACCATTCGCCGTGTGTTTGCTGACTGGATATCTCGTCTGCATTCGTGTATCAATAATAATGGTGAACACATTGAACACGTTCTGTGAATAAAAGCCGTTTTTATTGCCGTTTTTATAATTTTGCCCTATGGTTCCAGACTTATGGGACACCCTGTATACTCAGCTTAATTTTGACAAATATCAGTGACGAGAATAAATAAAAATGTAACAGACAGATTTTTATGACCATTACAGACAGTACAAAAGCTTTAAAAATAATAGGAACGATGTATATTATTTGAGTCAATGACAAAAAGTTTAGAGGTAAATAAAGGAAGTTAATCAAAGTTACAGAAGTTATTGGTTCTGTTCCAAAAATTACAGTTACTGTTGTTTATAATCACGACTGCAAATACAGATTTGGATATTAAATGCATTGTTTATCGTGTTTCGCAGACATGAAAATATGTAAGGGAATATCAAGTGAAGAACTCATCGAAAATTACTGGAATTACTGTATATCAATACATTATTTAAATGGTTGAAAAAAATATATGAAGGTCAGTGAAGGAAAAATACAGCTCATTAGATACAGTAACAACAAAGAACTACGGACTAAAAGATACCAAACGCTGAAAGATAAAGAGATAACACCAAATCCATAAGTCAGGGATCTTGAAGTAATATAATGTCACAGGATGCGGAATTCAGAAAGTCTCAAAGTACTCAAAATTATATTTAGGTCAAATCGATTCCAAAGAATAAGTCGAAGTGGGTTCTTTTCCTAACTATTTTTTCAGTAATGATTTTAAAGTATTCAAAGTCATTTACATAATTTAAAACATCTTATTTTGAAATTAACGTAAATCATTTAGACTTCTAAATACGTTATATTGAAGTTAATCTAACTGTTCAAAATATTATCTTTTCGAAATATGCAGGGTGGTTCAGAAGTCCTGTTTCATTTTAGTGGATAATTGACAATGTTTAATTAAAAGAGATTTTCAAACTGTGATCCTTGCATTTCACTGCACAATCTAATGCGAGTACATATGCTGTTTTGCACATTTTCAATAGTGTCTGTAGTAATGTTGTTGTATAGAGTATGTACTGATATTGTTTTTTTTCATTGTTCAAGTGTTCTTGGACGATTTTCGTACACTGTATTCTTGAGATAACCCCACAAAAAGAAGTTGAGCGAGTGGAATCAAGTCTGGGGCCAATCAATCGGACCCCTTCTCCCTATCCACCTACGAGGTATGTTCTTGTTCAACCAATTCCGAACATTTTTAGTGAAATGTGGTGGAGCACCATCATGTTGGAAATAGAAGTTCATTCGTTTCAGCAAGCTTAAATTATCAAGGTATGGGTTAATTGTGTCCTGTAACAAAGTCAAATAAGCGTTTCCAGTCACATTCCCATCGATGAATATTGGTCCTATGACGTTTAGTTTAGGATTCATTTGGAAAAGTCCTTCAATTACATGATGTGGATTTTCATCTGCCCAATACACACTGTTGTGGCTATTGACGCATCCTTTAAGGTGGAACGAAGCTTCATCACTGAAGAAAATGGACTGTGGTAAGGTAGGCTTTGTGGCAAATGTTGTTCGAAACCATTCGCAGAATTCGAGTCTTCTGTCGTAGTCGTCTCCTTGCAGTTCCTGCACAAAGGTGACTTTGTATGGATGGAACTTGTTCCTTTTAAGCATTCTAAGAACACTTTGATGCGAAATGTTCCGTTCTTGCGCACCTTTCCTACTTGAACGTTTTGAACTCACTATTACTCTTGCTAGTACACTTTCTGATATTTCCCCACTTGTGCTTGATCGCGGCCCATCACTTCTCTTCCTGTCTTCGCTTCCTGTTTTTTTAATTTTTTTAAGGAGACGTCTGACAGTTCGCTGATCAAGTTGTGTTTTTTCTGGATGTCTTTTGTGAAATTCTGCAGCCGCTATCCTCTGATGAGACCCTCAACATGTAGGAGAACTAATTCCACCTTTTCTTAGGGATGTACACTGTTGTATACTGTTGCTCTGCCATTTGTAAATTTTAATTTAATTTTTGTAAACAAAACAGAAAACCTGGAGTTAAGTTAATACTACATAAAATATATTCTAGCAATAACCCCCCCCCCTCCCTTCATGAGGCAGGACTTTCGGACCACACTGTATGTATTATATTTTCGTTTAAACAAAATTTTTATCCCCTTGATCAACAAAGAACTCTCACCTTTACAATGATTGATATGAACGTACTCAGATAAGGAACTATTTTGACAAACTGTTTTGAATAGATTGGATTTCAAGTAAGTCTAGACTGTCGTAACAGCTAGAAAATGATGAGAATTATCTGGAGGAGTTTCCATAGCAGAAAAGCAACTATCATGCTTAAATATAAAAAAATTATACTCTGTACATTAAGTGAAGAATCTCAAAGAAAGTGGTCCGACTCCGGTTGAGGTAAAGTGTTTTCATGTTTAGTTCTGTATATACAGGATATAAAAAAAGTCCGTTCTCATAGAGAAATAAGATATAACAGAATTAAACAAGAAAATTTAGTTTTAACTATATATTACAAACACTAATCCAGTACATTCTCAAATTGCAGCCCATGGAGCCGTTGACACATTTCTACTCGTCTTTGTAAGGTGTCGGTCACGTTTTGAAGTGTTTCCGCACTAATTCTGATACATTGATCTGTAATTTTTTCTTTTAACTGCTGGATCGTTCGATGTCTTGACTCATAAACAACGAACTTTAAGTGGCAATTGCGTATGCAATTTGAACATGTACTGGATTAATTGGTAAGTTGATTGTATTGTTTGTAATGTATAATTAAAACTATTTTCTCGTTCAATTCTGTTATATCTTATTTCCCTATCAGAACTGATTTTTGTTACACCCTGTATAATGTACAAAAGTGAATATATATGTAGTCAAGTTAAAGTTAAGTGTAAAATTTCAGGTTAAAAAAAAAACAAAACAGAAAAATAACGAAGACATTTTGGTAATTCAGAAATGAAAATGATTTATATTTGATTGGAACAAATTGTTGTTTAAAACAAACGTACGCAAATTTTGTTCGATCAACTAAATACGTGTATTTGTTTACTGCAACAAATTATCAATTTGTGGCACAAAACAAAATAATTTTGGTTTCTAAAAACAAAACAAAAATTTTGCTAAAACACATTTATTTTTGTTTTTGTGAATAAAATATTTTTTTTCTGTTTACAGACAAAAAAACAATAGACAGATTTCTGAAGAAACTCTCTTGATCAGTCATGCGTACTGGCGTAACTGATTATGAGGACAGGATAAGAGTAGAAACCAACTTTTTCTCTTTCCATCAAAGGGTCCGATCTTAGGCCGATACTAAACATTTGTTGGAAACCATCATAAGTAACGCAAGTATATATATATATATATGAATAGAAACGACATAAGTATTAAGGAACGTTTCCGCACACGAGGAGGAGAGATAACGAATAAATGAAAAATGAGGCGAACCGCCCGGGAATCGAACCCAGGGCCTTCCAATTGCCGGTTGGACGCGCTACCATTATGCTACGGACCTCGATTAATCACAAATCGAAATTCTCCCACATAGGGCAGAAACCAATGCCCTGAGAGGGCACCCTAGCAAATCGTGAATATGCGCATATAACTGCAATGACCGCGCAGTATATAAATGAATAGAAACGACATAAGTATTAAGGAACGTTTCCGCACACGAGGAGGAGAGATAACGAATAAATGAAAAATGAGGCGAACCGCCCGGGAATCGAACCCAGGGCCTTCCAATTGCCGGTTGGACGCGCTACCATTATGCTACGGACCTCGATTAATCACAAATCGAAATTCTCCCACATAGGGCAGAAACCAATGCCCTGAGAGGGCACCCTCGCAAATCGTGAATATGCGCATATAACTGCAATGACCGCGCAGTATATAAATGAATAGAAACGACATAAGTATTAAGGAACGTTTCCGCACACGAGGAGGAGAGATAACGAATAAATGAAAAATGAGGCGAACCGCCCGGGAATCGAACCCAGGGCCTTCCAATTGCCGGTTGGACGCGCTACCATTATGCTACGGACCTCGATTAATCACAAATCGAAATTCTCCCACATAGGGCAGAAACCAATGCCCTGAGAGGGCACCCTAGCAAATCGTGAATATGCGCATATAACTGCAATGACCGCGCAGTATATAAATGAATAGAAACGACATAAGTATTAAGGAACGTTTCCGCACACGAGGAGGAGAGATAACGAATAAATGAAAAATGAGGCGAACCGCCCGGGAATCGAACCCAGGGCCTTCCAATTGCCGGTTGGACGCGCTACCATTATGCACGGGCCTATTAATCACAAATCGAAATTCTCCCACATAGGGCAGAAACCAATGCCCTGAGAGGGCACCCTCGCAAATCGTGAATATGCGCATATAACTGCAATGACCGCGCAGTATATAAATGCGCATATTCACGATTTGCGAGGGTGCCCTCTCAGGGCATTGGTTTCTGCCCTATGTGGGAGAATTTCGATTTGTGATTAATCGAGGTCCGTAGCATAATGGTAGCGCCTCCAACCGGCAATTGGAAGGCCCTGGGTTCGATTCCCGGGCGGTTCGCCTCATTTTTCATTTATTCGTTATCTCTCCTCCTCGTGTGCGGAAACGTTCCTTAATACTTATGTCGTTTCTATTCATTTATATACTGCGCGGTCATTGCAGTTATATATGCATATATATATATATATATATATATATATAGAAATGTTAATTCATTAATATGATGATCCACAAGAAAGGATTATCAGATGTGACATTTTCAGGTAAATGATAAATCCCCGAATCAAAGATCAAAAATATATAAAATCTTTCTTAAACGCTAAAAAGAATTAAATTTGCCGCTTACGTCATCTTCAGGTTTGCTTCTTAATTTATGCAGTACACAATACGAAAAAATTGGATGTTATTAAAATATTTTTTAATAAATATTACTTATTTACCAGGATATTCTCCATCATTAAAAGTTTAAAAAAATATATGATAAAGCTGTAGTCATACTATATTTATCTATCTATTTTTATAGATTATGTCTATATATTTCTTTATATCTATCTATCTATCTATCTATCTATCTATCTATCTCTATCTATCTATCTCTATCTCTAGCTATATATTTCTCTATCCATCTACCTGTATACAAAATTATCTATCTAATTCCATAGACTGAATAACTCAAAGGGTAAGTGATTGTGGCTACCTTAAGGCACCGTTCACATCATTGCAATTCGACCAAACTTGTTTTTTTAACATTTTTATGAAAAAGAAAATTTGTTTTTTGGAAAGAAAAAAGGCAAAAGGAAATATAAAGGAATATCTTCTTTAATTCATGAATCAAAACATCTTCTTCTTCTCCTTCTTCTTCTTCTTTTTCTTCTTCTTTTACTTCTTCTTCTTGAATTGTTCGCAAGAAATAACAGACAACCATTATGGTTCTTTATGCGAATTTAATGAGTTCTTATTGAATAATGTTTTTAAACAACTGTACCTGGGGTTTAACTTCATCGTTCTTTTTACTTTGGTTTTTGTTATATATATGTACGACTTGCCTTTAACTTTGTTTTTAGCTTAGCTTTACTGATGTAAACGCGCGTTTAATGAATGGTTATAAATACGCTGAAATGTTTTCTATTCAGGACTCGAATTTTTCGCGATGCGGATCTGAAGACGCTGTCGATAATTTTTAGTTTGAGAATAACTTCATTATAAGAAGCGAAAATGAAGTCGAATGTCTGCTTTGAAATGGCGGCCAAGGTTCAGTATATGTATATATACAGAGAGAGAGAGAGAGAGAGAGAGAGAGAGAGTTAAATAAACAAAGAGAGAAATATATGAGAAATAAATTCTCCTAATGCCTATATTGGCTAAAATTGGATCCGTACGCATAACTTAACGTTCGTATAACACGCACTCTTCCTTCTGTTTATATTGACCATTGAAACGATATTATGTTATGCATCATTCAAATTGGAAGAAGAAATTCTTCTGAACATCTTACTGTACAATGCAGAGTTTCTCTTATAATTCCATTATCTGATTTATTTTATACATCCCATGCGATCAACATCTATAATAATAATAATAATAATAATAATAATAATAATAATTAATTAAATTAATTAATTATAAGGGTAGCGAATTACAAAGGTTGATTAAAGTGTCTTTTGATCTTTGGTCAATTAAGATTTTAGACCAATTAAATTGTAACATCTCCCCTTCAGCCAATGAGGGGAAACCCAACTAATTTAATCGAGCGTACGACTCCTTCCCCAACGTATGGTACGGTAAATACCGTACGTCCAGGGCGTAAACCTTTTAAAGTGTCCATTGCAGCGCAAATTGAGAGGGGAGAAAATTAATTTTGGTTCCCAAAGACAAAGTTTATTAATTAAACTTAATAAAGTAATTAATTGTCGTAAGAATTAATTTGAAATTAAATTAAGGGAATAAACAAATTGTTTTTTTTTCTTTTTCGCTTTACTTTGATGACGATAACAAAGGATACAAATATCTTAATAATAATAATACTATATGACTAACTATTTTATTCGTTTAAATTCTAAATAATAGAAATTGTGTATTTCCCTCCTCAGCTACACGGGTACCTTAAGAAAACAACATTTACAACTTTATTTTTTTTAAATGCAAATTTGTTTTTAGATGCAAGATTTAAAATCCTTTAACAATATATATATATATATACAGTATATATACACACACCTCGGTTATAAAATCTTGGGTTTTACTTCCGCCTGAATTGTTCATTCTGATGAGGTCAAGCTTGTCTCTTCACCTTAGACCTACAGTTTAATATGGAATCCGAACCACGCCCCATCAGCAGCCCAGCGTTTTAACTACTAGACTACTCAGGGTACCCATTTATCTACCAACAAATTTCTTTATTGTATGGAAGGATGAACAGCTGGGTTTTGCTGCGCGCCGCCTGCTGTCACCGGGTCTCGATCCCAAGGCTGATGTATTCGTAATCAGCAACGCTAACCACTACATCACCGAGGCGCATATATATATATATATATATATATATATATATATATATATATATATATATACATACATACATATATATACTTACTTTTGTTGAGTTTGAACGACGGTTCAGGATCGACCTGCGGTCGACCCCTCTGGCCTCTGCAGCATCCCGCCTCATTTGCGGGACTTGGTGAAGGAGGGAATTGCTCTCTGATCGCCTCCTGCCCTCGTAGCCAGCCACGCATGGCTGGTCAGGGACTTTGCACAAGAATCTGTCCAGCTGGTTCTTGAAGTTATTCAGGTAGGTGTGCTGGAGATTCCTCATTTCTTTCGGAAGGACATTGAAAAGCTTTGGGCTCCGGATTCTGAGGGTATTTTCCATCCTCATTTTCATGGCTCTTTGTCTCACCGCAGCTGGGACCGTACAAAATCTGCCTCTTCTCTCATTCCAGTTTGTTTCTATTTCATTTCTGAGGCTAGGGACAGAGCCCTCAAGTATTTTCCATATGTATATTATTGTGTACCGCTCGCGCCTTCTTTCAAGAGAGTAGAGTTCCAGGGATTGTAGTCGAGACCAGTAGTCTTCACCTTCCGTTTCCTCTATCTTAGACGTAAAAGTCCTTTGTATAGCTTCAATGCTCGCAATGTCTCTTTTTCTGTGTGGGCTTGTGAGTACTGACTGAGCAATACTCAATTTTGGTAGGACTAGACTCTTCCATAATTTGAGCATGATGATATATATATATATATATATATATATATATATATTGTACTCGTATATGCCACGGGAGAATTTGTTGGGTAGCGCAATATAATATTGAAGCATACCATCAGGGTGCAGTTATATACTATGTGTTGTAGTACATCTTCATTATTAAAACGGTGAAACGTTTCAGTAAGTATTATTTTCCATCTTCAGTGAATACACGTAATAAAATTATTTTAAAAATAAAAATTAAAAACCTGATTCAAAATTCAAAGAATTATGATTATCCTTAAATACGACAAAAGTAAATTATTTTATTAGGTTAAAAAGTAAGTTAAATAAACAATTATTATCAAAAATTTTTAATAGAAAGTAAATCAGTATTAAAATAATATTTTTTTTTAAAAGTATAACATTAAAAGATTGGTTAAATTAACATTAAAATAACATTAAATTAGGTAGTGAATGTAGTGACAATAAGTGAATAAATGAACTCAAACTCAAACTGAAAACAGTTGAAATTTAACATAATTAACTGACCTAAAGAGAAAGAAATGTAAAAGTTAAAATATCTAGACAGAACTACAGGGTGGCCCATAAGTCTCAATTGGTTATAATTGAAGCAAAAAATACAAAAAAAAAAAGAAACAAAGTAAGAAGTTTATAATACGTTTAGAAATATTTATTGATTAATTCAAAGTGCAAAATATAACTATCTCGACAAATATTCTTTTCTTAGTAATTGCAATCTTCGCTTTAGTTATAACCGATTGGAATTTATGGGCTACCCTGTACAGTAAAGAAAGCTCCGTCCTTCGTTTTGTAAATGAACAAACTCTTTATTATACCGAGATTTAAAACACTGTTGGTGTCTCTGCCAGTATGGAAAACTTCGCTCTTGCACTGGTTCACTGGGTGCATGGTCTTTAGTTTAAGCATGAGTATGAATTAGGAAATGTGTAGGTGTAGTTAATAAGCGGTTATTTCGTTCTAAACCTGCCCTGTGATGCGTGTTTAATATTTGGCGGGGGGGGGGGGTTCTATCTGTATATGATACATTACAGCAATCAAACTTATAATTATAAACTATGGATGATTGAAGCATGGTTGGGATATTGTTTCTATATACTTAAAACATGAAAACATAAGATTTCAAAATGATAAGTTTTTGTTATTTTTTTTTAGATGTAAGCAATTGGTGTCCCTTTGTAAGTCGATGGCATATAGATTATTGCCTTTAGCACTCTTTGGATAGTATTCAATGGATGAGACAATAGTTTATTCAAAGAAGATTCATTGGTTTTTTTCCACTGAAGAGTCGGAGTTAAGCATATACTCTGATTGTCCTCTTTATATATATATATATATATATATATATATATATATTTTAAGTGGTCCTGAGTTCGAATCCTGAAAGGTGGGTAATTTTGTATTACACACAAAACAGAACGTGCTCATTCCAGTTATGACACACCAGTATTATACCAAGGAGATGCAAGTTGAATGCTGCCATTATCTCGAGTGTGTGTGTGTGTGTGTAGTAGGTTAACACGTAAACCACCTCTGGACCCGAAAGCGTTATGTGTTTCCTCGGTCGTTCAAATATGAAAAGTTGTGTTAGTTTTTACTTCGTATTGTCATGATAGGGTTCGCGACTTCTATTCAAGAGGTCCAAGGTTCGAATCCTGGTGGGGATAATTTTTATTATACAATAGCCATGTGTGCTCATGCACGCATATATTAATATATATCCAACCGTAATAACATTATAGCCCTTGTTGCAAAATCAGACTTTATTATTGCATATAAGTGGTTTAACAATCACTCAATATCGAACACAGAAACCTTTCCACAGGATTTATGCATGAATTTCCATACCTACCACAGATGTGGGAGGAGTGCAGCGTGTTAGAAGTCGACGACTGAGGAGGGGACATGCGGCACATGTAGGGCATTTCAAATCCAGCAAAGAACTTGCATTCCGTTTTGTCTCTTTGTCTCTTTCAGGCATTGAATAGTGGTTTAGAAGTATAACATGCGACCCGATCCTTCTGCAGTACGCAATCAACATACACCTCCGCATTTCTCAGAGGAAAGTGCAAAATTGTAATGTTCCGGGATAAATTCAAATTTATATACAGAAAAAACTCAATTTTCTCAAAATCGAAAATTCAAAATGCAAAAGATAAAAAAAAAATTCTAAAAATATAAAATAACGTTCAATGTTTTTCAAACTTGCGAGAAAATTATTAAATATAAAGTTTTTCCAACAAAATCTATCACGAAAATATGAAAATGTTTTTGGGGGGGGCAAAGGTGGGGGCACGGTCACATGTTTTCGGAAATTTTCAAGTTCAAAGCAAAATATCTGAAAATACAAACTTTAATGGGAAAAAGTGTTTTACAAGTTTTAGTATATTGTGTCAAGATGGTCAGGACGAACTTTGAAATTACTACTGTCAAAAGTTGGGGGAGAGATGTATAAAAAAAACGAGACAACAACAAAAACCAATAAAAACATTTATAACTTCAAAGGTTTTTTATACAATTAGACGGAAACTTTACGCAAGTCCTCAACAAATAGACGCAGAAAAGCGATGCAAATTTCAACCAAATCGTTTCGTAAACAAAAGATTCGTGAGCGACACCAACACTTACACTTAATATTTTGTTTTCATCGAAAGTATTTCTTGCGAAATGATATAAATTTCTTTTACTTTAAATACGTGTCAAAAAGAATACTTAACTTTAATGAGAGTTTTTCTTTCGAAGCGAAAGGATATTTGTTTCGCGGAATAAAGACATTCCCGATCAATAAATACCAGGTCAGTTTTCCAGCATCGAACATCATGTTTATGCCATTTATCGTGGTGTTTTTGGGGCTGCGCAATAAACTCCGCTCTTCCAGTATAATCTGAATGCTTATTTAATTCTAGGAACTCTCTCTCTCTCTCTCTCTCTCTCTCTATATATATATATATATATATATATATATATCAGCAGGTAAATGCACAGTAATTTATAATCTTTTACATACAATTTCACGCCAATTTTCGCTTAGTCTTGATAAGTGAGGAGTCTACTACGAATGCAAAGTTGTACCTTAATAATGTGTTATATATATATATATATATATATATATATATATATATATATATATATATATGATGAATTTCACAATTTCACAATTAAACACATGAAATGAATGAATGATGCAAACCCACAAAGAAAAAGGAAAATGATTCCAAGGCCTTTCGTGTATTCAGAAGTACACCGCGTCAGGTGTACTTCTGAATACACGAAAGGCCTTGGAATCATTTTTCTTTTTCCTTGTGGGTTTGCATCATATATATATATATATATATATATATATATATATATATACGCGCGCGCGCGCGCGCGCGTGTGTGTGTGTGTGTGTGTGTGTGTGTGTGTGTGTAAAAAGGCGTTACTCCTGAAAAGAAAACTAACCATATCTACTATAATTTAACAGTAGAAGGCCAGCGTGGCCTATTACAATAAAAGTACATTCGTTTTTCTGGAAATGATGTCTTTTATTGTAAGCAAATTATTTTTTATTATTGTTTATAAACAATAAATTGTCGCATTCAACCTATAAATGTAAATAGTTTTCATTATGGGCTTACGTAGACTCGACCCTAGTCGCTATGGGTAAGGTCCCACTCCGGCCTTCTAGGGTTAAGATTAAAAAATAAATAAATAAATAAATTTGGAGTCCCTTCGTTCGAGAATTTTCTCGAAATAACAATGAGCGACGTTTATAAAAAAAAAGCAAAGTTACAAAAAGTAATGAGGAACAGATGGTAAATTATAATTCATCGAAAACAAGTTAATTTGGATGATGAATATATATATATAATATATATATATATATATATATATATATATATATATATATATATATATATATATATATATATATGAGAATTACGGCCTTTGATGGAGTGAGGTCCATGGTGTAATGGTTATCATATCTGACCGGCAATCGGAAGATCCGGGTTCGATTCCCCGGTGGTTACCTAATTTTTTCATTTGTTTCGTTCTCCCTCCTCATCTTGCGCGGAATATTCTCCTATACAAGCGCCGTTCTTTACATATATATATATATATATATATATGTATAGGGGTTGGACAGAATAATGGAAACACTCGTATTTTCGATGCTATATTTTCTGGTATCATTATTGCATACTTTATTAAATTAATATGTAACTGCGTACAATATTGAGAACATCTTCTATTTTAATATGTTCATATTGGTTTTTTATGTTCTTGTAGAATAAATAAAATATGACACTTGTAAAAAATGTTACTGACTGTGAAAGGGGCAGCATAGTAGGAGCCTGTTTGGTTGGTGTCTCAATATTAAAAGTCACGTGATTGTCCCTGCACCTTGAAGAACAGTCCCATAGTTATGAGGACATGGAAAGAAATTACAAAAAAATACACCACATAAGCACAGAATTGTTCCCATAGTTCTCCCCAACTCCAAATTCATTAGAACTTTGGTACTGGTTGGTGTTAAAATAGGCTTTACTACAGTTCCCATAACACAGTTATGACTGACACTTGTCTTTGCAGACTATTGAATTTTGAGCAAAACGTTTTGATGCAACAGTCTTTGATTGATTCTTCACGGCTCATAATTATCATACTGTATAAGGTTCTTCTGTTGCATTCTGTCAGTAATGCTTTACGCTCACTATATTCCTTATTTGATGCTCTTTTTTTTAATTATTTTTTTGCACGTATTCATAACCTTAAGGACTCTTCCTCGAGATACAGGAGCAATTATGTGACTTTTATTACTGAAACACCAACCAAACGGGCTCTTACTATCATGCCCCTTTCATAGGCAATAACATCTTTTCCAAGCGCTATATTTTTATTTATTTTAAAAGAACACGAAAAACCAATATGAACATATTAAAATAGAAGATGTTCTCAATATTATATGCAGTTACATATTAATTTAATAAAGTACATAACGCCATTAATGATATCAGAAAATACAGCACCGAAAATGCTAGTGTTTCCATTATTTTGTCCAACCCCCGATGAGCCGAGCGTACCTGGATATGTGAGGTGGAAAGTACAAGAACTACTTCACCAGGCCAACTCGATAGGAGGGGCGACAAGCTTGACCTTCGTGAAATGAGGAATCATCGCACGGAACATTTGAAAGGGTGAAAGGTATATATATATATATATATATATATATAATATTAGGAGAAATCCAATGACAAGGAGAAATGTAAATGCCATGAAAAGTCTTCTTTAATGCGCAACGTTTCGAGCAATACGCTCATCTTCAGGCTGTTTAATAACAATGTGAAATTAATTTCACATTTACTATATGTATTTAAAAATAGCTTCTTAATTTTTATATGTAAATCTGTATAACTTAGAATTTAACCCTCTTTTCTCAGTCTTTTAAAATTTGCCTTTATGAATAGGTTATAGAAATTTTCTTTGTCTTGTTTTTCATTCAATATTGATTTTAATTTCACATTGTTATTAAACAGCCTGAAGATGAGCGTATTGCTCGAAACGTTGCGCATTAAAGAAGACTTTTCATGGCATTTACATTTCTCCTTGTCATTGGATTTCTCCTAAATATTAAATTGAAGCTCTGTAGAAGCAACCCGCATGATTATATATATATATATATATATATATATATATATATATATATATATATATATATATATATACCTTTCACCCTTTCAAATGTTCCGTGTGATGATTCCTCATTTCACGAAGGTCAAGCTTGTCGCCCCTCCTATCGAGTTGGCCTGGTGAAGTAGTGAGTTGGTTTCTTGTACTTTCCACCTCACATAGCCAGGTACGCTCGGCTCATCGGGGATTGTTCTGAGCCAGACGTCTAATCTTCTTTTGAAGATGTCCACTGCAATATCACTCGTGTTCCTTAGGTCTTTGGGTAGCTGATTAAACAGTTTTGGTCCTCTCACAACAAAACTATTTTCTTTCAAAGGGTTAAGGATGTTCCCTGTCTAGCCTTTAATTTGGGAACACGACACAGTCTTCCTTTTCTACTTTCCACTGTTTTTTGGGGAGTTACATGGTTCAGAGTAAGATTAGGGACTAGTTTCTCCATTATTTTCCAAGTGTAAATAATAATGTATCGCTTTCTCTCTCCTCCTTTCCAGTGAATGTAAGTTTAATTCGTAACCTTTTCCAGTAGTTTAGTTTTTTGCACCCATTGCTCTTGGCTGTGAAGCTTCTTTGAATCCATTCTAGTTGTCTAATGTCTTCTTTTTTATATGGGCATGTTAAGACCGAGCAGTATTCCAATTTGAGTATGATCAGTGTTTTCAGTAGAGGAATCATTATGTTCCTATCCCTTCCTTGAAATGTTCTCAGTATCTGCCCAGTTACTCTTTTGCTCTGTTTACTGCTATCTTATTTTGTGTTTCAAATTTCGCATCATCAGTCATTACAACCCCTAAATCTTTTGCTTTAGAATTTCTCTGAATTTCCTGTCCATTTGGGGTATATATATTTGGGGTTTATATAGGAAATTATATATATTCTTTTTTAAATGGGGTTGTTTAACCTCCTTCGCAACATCTAAGGTCATATGACGGAGGGGACCTACAGTTTTACGTGGGATCCAAACCACGGGTCGCTACATAATCTGGGCGCAGAGGACGGTCTCCCATCCAACTACTACCTAGACCCAATGTCGCTTAACTTCGCTGATCTCCGATATATATATATATATATATATATATATATATATATATAATATAGAGAGAGAGAGAGAGAGAGAGAGAGAGAGAGAGAGAATGTTTTATACAAGTTTTGGTGATGAATGTATTTTTAAATACAATTGTGTGTACAGTATATACGAGGTTAATTCAATAAGTATCGGCACTTTTTATTTTCACATCTGATAGATTATAAACACATCACTTCTCAACATAGTCTCCCTGTTTCTCAGTCCACTTAGTCCAGCGATCTACAAGCTTCCTAATGCCATCACAAAAGAATGTTTTTGGCTGTGTGCGTAGCCACTCATGCACCGCTTCCTTCAGGTCATCATCGCCTTGGAATCGCTGACCTCTCAAAGCGTCTTTTAGTGGTCCAAACAGGTAAAAATCCGAAGGTTCCAGGTCTGGACTGTAGGCTGAATGGTCGAGAACTTCAAATTTAAGTTCTTGAAGGCATTTTCTAGTCTGTGCAGCGGTATGAGGGCGCGCATTGTCGTGTAACAGAATAAAACCTTCCGACAATCTCCCTATCCGTTTTGTGCGAATTGGTCGCTTTAACTCATTCCGAAGCACGTCAGAATACGATACACTTGTTACTCTAGTTCCACGCTCTAGATAATGTTGAATGATAGGGCCTCGTGTATCCCAAAACAGTGTTAGCATAACTTTACCTGCTGACGGCTGCGCTTTGAACTTCCTTGCAACGGGAGATGTTGGGTGCTTCTATTGCATGCTCTGTTGTTTGCTTTCTGGTTCATAGTGATGGATCCAGGTTTCATCTCCAGTGATAATGCGCTCCAAAAAGTTTTCACCTTCATTATGATACCGCGCCAAAAGACGAGAGCAGACGTCCATACGATTGCGCTTGTGCTTTTCTGTCAACTGTTTGGGCACCCATCTTGCACAAACCTTGTGAAAGCCAAGAATGTCATGAACTATCGAATAGGCTGACCCTTGACTGAAAATCATGGCTCTGGCTTCTTCCTGCTTGCTACCACTGGCTGATGTTGACGGTCACCCTGAGCGCTGAGCATATGTCACACATGTCCGACCTTCCTTGAACATTTGAATCCACTCGTACACACTTCGCGATGGTAACGCATTATTCCCATACTGAGCACATAAACGCGTGTGAATTTCAGTTCCTTTCACACCTTCTGCCCACAAAAATCGAACCACGGATCTCTGTTCTTCCAGAGTACAAATTGAAAGCGGCGCAGCCATGCTCACTACTCGTACGATATGTGACAGCTACGAGTAGCCTAAATAAGCCTATACTGTTGCTAGCCTAAATAAGCCTATAGATCTCAGTTTGGCTCGTTATTACGAGTATATATTATATATACTATATTATCACTAAAATAAAAAGTGAGGATACTTATTGAAGTACCCTCGTATATGCCATGGGGGGGCCAGGTACCCAGGGGACTATAGTGGTTAATTTTCTTATTATGCGCAACTGTTATTTTTAATCAACGCGTCTCTTCTCCAAGCTGGAAATGTATTCCACAATCAGTTTTTCTCTTTAACCAATGCCATTTTCAGTTTGTCTCACTGAATTGGTATAATTTCTCAGCTTACATTCGCTTAATCACTGTACAGTTTAGGTATCACTTATCTTTCTTCAGTTTAAGTGCAATTTTGATCAGTAATTCAAAGTAAGAATTCTTGTAGAGACTTTCAGAACATCGATGACGTTTATACTCTGTATTCAGCTTTCAAGTTTACAAAGTACATTCAAATAAATGAGGTAAAGGTAAATTTATACTGTTTATTTACTATAAGAAAAATATCTTTCCGTTTCAAAATTACATCACACACATATAACAAAGCAAATACGACGGCCGGAATTTAAAGAAAATAATAACTTTAATTAATTATTCAAACGAGTACAGCAAAAAATACACACAAAACAACACTATGTAGAGAAAAAGGAACGTGTCAGCCAAATGTATTTTTCAAGATTCTCCGCCTAGTCAAACTGTGCACGAGTTTTATATCAAAATTGTCCAAAGTGGAGCCAATCAAAACTGACTGCCTTAAAGGTGTGGGTTTCCCTTCAAATTAACCACTCACCAACTGATTGAGTAGCTACATTAATAGTGATTGATTTTCCCTTGAAGAGGGTTGGTTCCTTATAATCCAGCAAAGATTTCGAAAGAGGGTATAGTTTTTCACAAAATCTTAAATTAGATAAGGAATTCTATGGTTTGACAAAACATTTCACAACGGATTACTGAAAAATTACAAAATGACTTGTAAAATAATAAATCAGCGATAGAGTTTCAACGGCTGAGTCAGTGTCAGTAAGGTTACCACTTGGGTGAGGGAAGGAACTTACGTGTTATATAGAAGTTCATGCGTTATGTGGTGGCCGCGTGAACTATGTGCGAGACGCATGAAAAGAGGAATTTTGAAAGCATTCAGAATTGACATCATTCTGTTTAGCATTTTACGCTTTTAATATTCTTATCCATTTAGTTTAAATGGACTTCCTTATATTCGACCTAACGGGCGGACGCAGCTTTCCCCTTCAGCTGAGGTACGCATTCAAAACTAAGATATAATGTCAAATTAAAACTACTCCTTAGTATAAAAAATTCTCAAAGTTTTGCTGTATAATAAGAATCCTCCAATTTTAAGGAGTTGTCCTCAACACTATCTTACACACAGTTTGCACGTAATACTCGTGGGTTTCGATTACACCAAAAACAAAAAACAACAAAAATAAAATCCTAATAATAATAATGAATCGACCTATTGTTTGGTAGTCTTATAATTTTTTTTTAAATTTAATGTATGATATAACAGAAACTGGATCACCTGAAAATCAGGGGCCCCAGCCTTCTTTAGTTAGCCTTATAAGGCTAACTAACGAAAATATCACGACTTAACCTAACCAATCGTTAGGTCAACTGTACGTCCTTGACGATTGGTTAGGTTAGGTCGTGATAGTTTCGTTAGTTAGCCTTATAAAGCTAACTAAAGAAGGCTTGGGGCCCTGATCTTCAGGTGATCCCAGAATCTTAAGTAGTTACAGGCTACAGCCGCTACACACACTGAATGTTAAGAAAAGTTTGAAACGTAGCAAACTTTATAATAATTTATAATAATTTATAATAAGTTTTAATAAATTTCATCAATAATTTATAATGAGTTTAAATAAATTTATTCAATAAGAAAATCAAATACGAATTTAAAGAATACTGCTGGGAGCTATTGAAGAATAGGGACCCCAGCCTTCTTTAGTTAGGCTTATAAGGCTAACTAACGAAAATATCACGACCTAAAACCAATCGTTAGGTTAACTGTACGCCCTTGACGATTGGTTAGGTTAGGTCATGATATTTTCGTTAGTTAGCTTATAAAGATAACTAAAGAAGACTGGGGTCCCTATTCTTCAATAGCTCCGAATACTGCTCTCATTTCGTGTAGGTTTTTCATTGTTTCATCATGCTGAAATACTTATTGGTTGATGACCTGAATCGACTCGGGTCCGGACAAAAGCCCCCTAGGACAAAAAACCCCTGGACAAATTGCTGGGTAGGGCAAGTCAGGTGTCACATCTAATCTGAAAAGATCAGAAGATATTTACTGTAGGTGAAATAACCAATATTAACTTGTTATGTTAATTGAATGCCCAGTTAGGTCAACTGAATGCCCGGTTAGGTCAACTGAATGCCCGGTTAGGTCAACTGAATGCCCGGTTAGGTCATCTCTACGCCCTTGATAATTGGTTAGGTTAAGTTGTGATATTTTCGTTAGTTTAAATGAAAATGACGAGAACCAAAATACATAAACTATAAACATAAACTGTAAATAATAAAGAATAAAAATAATGATTAAAAAAATTCTTATTATTATTTTTCCTCGGGGACTTTTGTCCTAGGGGGCTTTTGTCCTAGGGGGATTTTGTCCTACACTCGAATCGACTATATCAATTAATGATGTTAATTAATTTCAATAGGTTAAGTCAAATGAAGTTTAGCTCTTATACATTTAACGAAATATGAGAACCAAGAAATAAACCTATCACTGGAATCAAGGAATGTTAGTGAGGAAAAATGTAAGGACATTTTATTTAGTTATTATTAAGTTAATTTAGTGATTAACACTTGTTTCAATGTTTACGTGTGATTTAAGTCATTGACGCTTTCTAATTTAATATCTTGAGGAATTTATATTAAAAAGGATATAAATAATATCTAAATACGATTTTTGGAGAACTTTCAAATTTAAAGGTATATTAACGGCCATCGTCCATTTCTTGGGACACATTTTAACACTACAATTTAGGTTAGAACAAGATCCAAAGTCTCTCCGAAGTTGAATATATCAAGAAATATCAGGAAATATAAAAAATAGGGGACCTTTTCCAGTTTGTGTACCGTTTTTCATATAATTTATTTTTGAGAATATTTTTGTTAAAACTAACGAAAATATCACGACTTAACCTAACCAATTATCAAGAGCGTACAGTTGATCTATTAGTAAATAGTAAATACTATTCCAGAAACAAACAATGTTATAATTAATAATAGATCAACTGTACGCCCTTGATAATTGGTTAGGTTAAGTCGTGATATTTTCGTTAGTTTTAACAAAAATATTCTCAAAAATAAATTATATGAAAAACGGTACACAAACTGGAAAAGGTCCAAAATAGGGATCACCTGAAGATCAGGGCCCCCAACCTTCTTTAGTTAGCTGTATAAGGCTAACTAACGAAAATATCAGGGCCTAACCTAACCAATCGTCAAGGGCGTACAGTTGACCTAACGATTGGCTAGGTTAGGTCGTGATACTTTCTTTAGTTAGCCTTATAAGGCTAACTAAAGAAGACTGGGGGCCCTGATCTTCAGGTGATCCAAAAATAGTTTTGGTCCATAATAGGTCAAAAAGAATTAAATTTAATAGTTACACTTATACTCAGGATTTTTGAGTCGTTACAAAGATTTTTAAATAATTTATTAGCATGTAAATTTCCATCAAGAACAGGAAAATGAAATAAGGATATAGGAATTTAAGCGTTTGGGTACAAAGATTTAGGACTTCACCTACAGCCGAAGAATAGTCAAACGATGGTTGCTACATTTATTAAAGTATACGAGTGTATACCTGGATAGTATAGATATCAGATAAGGAGGAAGAGACCTTGATGGTAAACTTTAAAAAATAAAAATAAAAATAATGAGTGCAGGGGTAATTTTGATGTTTCCTAATCACCAATTTACATTCAAACCCAAACAGTTTTCATCATTAGGACCAAAACTTTTACCTGAAAATCTCTCACAAGAGGTTTGTGACACTGTTCACTGTTATGTGGGGACTTATTATAGACGTGTAATTTGGCTGTCTCGAGATGGCATTGAAAGGGTTTGGCCGAGGTCAAATTTTAAAGTAACTTTTATTAAAGTAACTTTTATTAAACTTCTGCTGGAAGTTCGCTTTCATTTAGCCTGTCCCAAAGAAGGGTGACCGCTCTCAACCCTCCAACTATCGTCCAATTGCTTTGAATTCTTGCCTTTCAAACGTTTTTGAATCTATCCTTAATAGGAAGATTCTTAAACACATCTCTTCTCACAATCTTCTTTCAGATCGTCAGTATGAGTTCCGCAAGGGACGGTCTACTGGCGATCTTCTTGCATATCTCTGACTCTTTGTCATCTTCCTTTCGAGATTTAGGTGAAACTTTTGCTATTGCGCTAGGCATTTCAAAAGCTTTTGATAGAGTCTGGCACAAATCCTTAATTTCGAAACTGCCCTCCTTCGGTTTCTATCCTTCTATCTGTGCCTTCATCTCTAATTTCCTTTCTGGCCGATCTATAGCTGCTGTTGTATGATAGATAGCCACTGTTCTTCTCCTAAAGCTATCAACAGTGGTGTTCCTCAGGGTTCTGTCCTGTCACCCACTCTTTTCCTTTTATTTATTAATGCTCTTTTAATTCGCACTTCCTGTCCTATTCAATCCTGTCCTATTCAATCCTTTCAAACAGTGTCTAAGCATCTCGAAAACCCTGGACCTTAATTTTAGCCCTCCTCTTCTTCTATTGGGGGGGGGGAGGAGAGCGCTTTTACGGGCATTCGCCCTTGGCCCCTCCTTTCTGCATAAAAAAAACGGGTAATAAACGGAATAAATCACGAAAGTGTTTTAATTAACGTTATTTAGATTAAGTTCTTTGTAGTTAAGGGAAAAATTTTACGCGAACCATCAATTTGCCGAAGATGAGTTATCATCCCAAATAACAATACAATGTTAATGCAAGACATACTGATCTATGAATGCTAAATTTATTTAAATAAAAAACATTTCCTTCCGTGTTTAGGTAAAGGCCAAAACATCAAAACAACAAAATAATTCCTAAAATAAAAAATATAATGACTGAAATTTATCATTCACTCCTTTTAAATTTATAAGCACAGATCTACTCAAAAAAAAAAAAAAAAAAAAAAACTCCCGAGGTTAAATGTCGTTTACAAACATGGCATTAACATGATTTAGAGTTAAGCCAATGTGAAATTAAACCACTGTGACATTAAGTAATGCGTAGTTTCAAACTAAACAAATCTAAAAAAAAAAAACAATTAAGGATAAGATGAAAGAAAATGGAAGTTGGTAAAATAAATTTTGCAAGTTAAAAAAAAAAAATCACAAAATAAGAATTTCCGAATTAAAAGAACTTCTAAGTAAAATTGAAATTGAAAGTAAAACGAAAAATAAAAGTTGGAAAGTAAAACCCGAATTGAAAAGAATTTATGGTAAAATGAAGACTAAAATACGATTGAAAGTTTAAAAATCTGAAAGTTTAAAAAGGATGGAGGTGAAATAAAGTTTGAAATGAAAGTCGAATTTATGTTAATGCAAGTACAACTTTCAACACATACAATAAAAAGGAAAAAATAAAACAATTGAAAGTAAAAAGGAAATGGTAAGTAAAACGTAGCAAGTTAAAGAATTTGCAAGTTATATAGAAACTGGAAATTATAGAGAAAATGGAAAGTTAACAAAATAAAAGTGGAAAAATCTTTACCATTTGCAAGTTTACAAATTTTACAGTTTATCATTATTACCCTTATGCTTTTCGGTTTTAAAGAACCCCTTTTTTTTAATTAAAATTTTGAAGTTAATAAATTTTGAAATAAAAGTAAACTAAAAATTATATGCCATATGAATAGGATATATGCAGGGTGTTTATAAAGTCCTTATCTATTTCAGTGAAAACGTAGCAAAAAGGGTAAAAATCAATAACAATATAATAGAAGGCATACATTTAATGAATACTTAAGTATATGATTCTATATGAGTACCATCAGTATCTCTACAGAGTTCGAATTTGTCAGCAGCATTGCGAAACACATTTTGGAGCATGACAGGGGTTATTTTTGTAACTGCTGTTACGATACGAGCACGTAAATCTTTCAGATCTGTAACCCTCGTTTGATAGACGTTTGATTTGATAAAGCCCCATGCAAAGAAATCCAGGGGCGTTAGGTCATGAGATCGAGCCGCCCATGGCCTGTTGCCTCCACGTCCGATCCACCGATTTGGAGATCGCTCATTTAGATACTCCCGAACAATGTTTGCGTAATGACAAGGTGCCCCATCTTGTTGAAAGATGACGGTGTTTAAAATGCCATCTGAATGAAGCTGGGACATTTACGTGCTCGTATCGTAACAGCAGTTACAAAAATAACCCCTGTCATGCTCCAAAATGTGTTCCGCAATGCTGCTGACAAATTCGAACTCTGTAGCGATACTGATGACTGATGATGCTCATGTAGAATTGTATACTTAAGTATTCATTAAATGTATGCCTTCTATTATATTGTTATTGAATTTTTCCCTCTTTGCTACGTTTTCACTGAAATAGATAAGGACTTTATAAACACCCTGTATACCGTATGAATAATAATGTTTTTCTCTTATCCTAATCAACGGATGATCGCAAAGAAAAAAATATAAATTTCCACTTGTTTTTAGTCACATGCGTTATTTGACGTCTCAGGTAAAAGGACCTTGAATTAGGAGCACAATGGATGGAAAAACTGCCACTGTATCTTCCGACAAGGGAGAATCATTCGTATGCTCCATTTTGTACGTTCAAGAAAGAGTTGGAAAGTTTCCCGATGTTTACAATAAGGACTCAGCACTAATGAAAGTGAAAGCAAGAACAAAGACTGTTAGACAGAAACACTGAGAAACAGTCTTAACAGTCTTAACACTATTTCTTCATCAACGAGATTCATGAAAGAACCCAAAACCAAAGCTTTCATAACCAACTTGCTGGAAAACACAAACAAACGACGAAGGAAAACAATGCTGGAATAAGTCTTCACAGAAGGTGTTGATCCAACCACGACTGTAAAAGAAATAAAGATGAAACTTAGGACAAACAACATCAACTTTCCAGAACAACCATCGTAAAATAATGGTGACTATAACCACCATTCCATGAACTACCATCCTTTAAGTACTAGCTGCTTACATTCCACAAATAGAAACATAATCAAAATTCGCCGATATCGCAGATATAAAAAAAAGGCTCACTAGAACTTGAGAAACCATTCTCACCCTCCTCCCAAAACCAAATCCCACAACAACACTGTTGCATAAACAATGACTAAGCCAAAACTGTTATCATTTTCGGCTCATATGTCTACAACCACTAAACCAATAATCGACGGAGAACGACAACCACACGTCTCCGCGATTTCCAGAACGAAATACCGGGGCATAAAACCACAAAACGAGCCTGTAATCGAAGAGAAATAAACCAAAACAAAATCATAAAATACCAAAATGCAGCTAACAAACCAAAACTCACTTCGTCGATAACAGAAGTAGATCCCAGCTTCATCTGCCTATACCAGATGGAATCCAATACCAAGCATTACCAAAACAAAACCAAATAAAGAACAACAACAATATAAGAAAACAGTAATGACCGCAAATGAGTGCAGGGGGAAAATTTTTATTTTTCCTAATCACCAATTTACATTCGATCCCAAACAATTTTCATCATTAGGACTAAAACTTTTATCTGAAAATCTCTCACAAGGGGTTTGAAAGACTGTCCACTCTTATTTGGTGACTTGTCATGCACGTGTACTTTGTCTGTCTCGAGATGGCAAACTGAGAAATGTCCGGAGCGACTGACCAACTTCAGCTGCATTATTTAGAAGTTCACAGACAGGCTACGACAATAAACCCAGTGACCAAAATTAAACAGCAACAACAAATAGTGAGTAAGATGCAAATTATGGTAGACCCATAAAACGAAACGAAACCCATAAAACGAAACGAAACAAAATAAAAAGGAAAAACGGCTACTGACACAACTCCCTACAAGTAAAAGAACGAAATAAGTTTCACAAACAATTCCAAAAAGAATGCAAAAACCAATCCACTGTTAAAAGAAAACCTCAAAACCAAAGAACAACGTATCAAATCCAACCACGATGTACTACCATATCAATTTACCAGAAAATTATATTAAACTAACTGTAGTTTCCTTAAAAGAATGTAGACAAATCATTCAAATAAAAAAAAACCGATAAATATCAAAGAAACAAGGCTAAGCAGCGTAATACTCAAAATGAAAAGTTAAAAAAACTACAGTATATATAAATTTACAAAAATGCATGCGGACATTAAAGACATCTGTCTAACTTTCGTGCTGAGCACTTGCAGACAAATAATGCAGAGAGAGAGAGAGAGAGGAGAGAGAGAGAGAGAGAGAGAGAGAGAGAGAGAGAGAGAGAAATGAAAACTGCAGAAATACTTTTACACATTAAACGTGTTTTATTTTCAAAACGAAGAGAGAAAAATAAACCCCCCGTTTCAATGTTGAATTTATCAGTGAACGATTAAAGGTAATTTATCAAACGTTATCAAATTTCTGAAGATTTCTTAAAGTTAACCATTAAATTTTCAAGATTAAAACATTTCTCAATTCCAAGTGAGGTGGGGAAACAAGAGATACTCAATTTAGACGTCAAAGTTGAAGACGATATGTTTTTGAACTTGAAACTGCTGCTTCAAAAGCAAAATTCCATGATTGTCAGCGTTTACAAAATGGCAAAATTCTTATTTTTCAAAGCTTTTGCTTGTAATAAAATAGCACAAAGTTTTCACTTACAAATTATTATAATTAACAATTAAACAGTCAGTTCTGAGTTACTCTTGCGACAATAAAATCATGCGATGGGACAGAGCGAAAGAGCTTCACGGATAAGATAAAAATCTTCCATCCAACCAATAATCAGACTCAACGTCGCTTAACTTTATATTGAAAAGAATATTTCGAAAACGTTATTTACTCGAACTAAAACGATAAATTCTAAATTTATTAATGGCAGTTTAAAAGTTTAAAACAATAAAACAAACAAAGATTAACGAAATATGGGCTCCTTTTACACAAAGCTAAAATTTACTTTTACAAGTAGCCAAATACTAAAAGATTAACTCAATTAATGAACTGAAAATAATAATAATAAAAAGAAAAATTACTAAACGTTCAGTATTGGTGAATACAAAAAACAAAACAAAAAAATAAATTACGGATACTTCAATACATACAGTTGTCCGCATAAGTAATATTCCTCGCCTCACAGGCGACTCCAGACATGTGGCAACGTCGCAGCGATAGTCAAGGTACCCCAACTGGGGAAAGTGGGGAGGAGGGGGGATAACCGAGTCCAACAACATATAACATTGACATACAGATAAGGTGCCGTTCAAAAATTACGTAACGCTATTTTTGCTAAAACCTGCCCACCCCCACTGTAAAGTTCAGTAACGTGTGGGGTGTGAGGTGGGGGAAGTGTTACATAACATCTTAGGGGGTGCCTGGTCTAGCGTTACAGAACGTTCCTGGGGGATCTGGGGTGCCAAGTTTTAGCAAAAATAGTGTTACGTAATTTTTGAACGACCCCTAATAATGATGTAATGTCGGTGTTCATAAAGATAAACGATTAATATGATCGCGAACAGCGTTGAACTTAATGTTTACTAGTCTTATACAGTAATAAGGTTCCATTATAATTACTGCAGGTCTATATGAACAGATACCACAATACAACTTTTAATATACTAGTGAATTTGAGCCAAAAATAGACATTACACAACTATCCTCCACACTCTCATTCCCTTCCCACCTACCAGTCTCGCGTATATTAAATCATTATGTAATAATACTAATAAAGCTGTTTGTAGAGTCTGTATGCAGCTTTAAACCTTTACTAACTTACGAATCTACACGATATATATATATATATATATATGTATATATATATATATATATATATTGAAATTGAGCGAGAAAAAGATTGAGACAGTGTGAGAAGAGAGCGAGGTAGAGGGGCAGAGAGAGTTAGTGAGAAATGGCTTATCGATTGTTACACAAAGAACTTGTTAAGAGTTTCGATCTGAATAACGGTAACTGATTATCAAAATCACATAAGAATAATCCACGGTTATACTAGCATAACATATTTATATATACTTATAAATTCATACAATATTATACTAATATTTCTGAAATGACGTTGATGGGCCAAACCGTGGTGTTGACATGGTTACTTGCTGTCGCCGTCCAGGAGAGACGACATATGGGCGTGTCAGTGGAAACCGTAAGGTGACGGTTGCATGAAGCAGGATATCACCACCGGTTTGTGGCTGATGCCTATTATATTAATAGTGTTTCCCAGATTGTATTTATACTATCAATGTGGAGAGATAATGATTTAATCACGATGGACAGATAAACCCATTAATGTTTTCCAGATTTCCTGTTGCATTATCAATGTGGAGATATTATTAGATCTTAACAAAGAATATACTTTATACATACAATAAAACACCAATTCTTTATTACAACAAATATGCAATGGTTGAGAATGTTTTACTAAATAGTTTATCATACAAAATGCTCACAATTTGCCATAGATTAACATAAATGGCATACCAATACCCAGTTCATAGTTAGTATTTGGTCCAGCCCCCATTATTGTCTATTACATCTTGTAATCTGTGAGGCATAGATGCAACATGGTTATGTATGATGTGTGGGTTCCTTCGGAACATCTCCAACTCAGCCATAGTGTGATCCAGCAGCTGGCGGCTGGTCCGCTCCTGCCCAAACTCCCACGAGTTCACCACATTCCCCAACACGTTCTCAATGGGGTTGAGGACACACCCCTTACTCGGCCAGTCCAGTAGTTCTAGATTTCGCTGCTCCTCAAACCACCTTCGAACAATCTTGGCGGTGTGGATGGGAGAACTGTCCTGCAAATGGATTTTAAATATTAAAAGTAAAATTATATCTCATCCATACGCTTCATCAGTAACCCACTATTCTAGATAGGTTTTAACTCCTATGCATTAGGGGTTTCTCTCAGCTAAATGTAATTGTGCGCCGTTATACAAATAATACAGTCTGCAGTTATCCAGAATAAAATCCTAAAGTGTTGTCATAGTACTGAAAGAGTTAACTAACAATTTTATGACCATTATTCGTCCCATGTAAATGGAGAAAACGGACATACAAATGTGTATAATACATAAATCTTACTCTAGTAATAGTATAATGTTCTATAACACACAACTATAACATATCTGCATAAAGATAGTCTGCTCAAGATAGGGCAAGGCATACGCGCGTACAGAAGGCAGCATCACTTCCTTCATGACCTCTATATATTGATCTGCCGTAAACCTCCAATGGAGCTTAGTCAGCAATCCTAGTCCTTGCAGGTGCATCCATCCTCACACATTCGCCGCACTTGCCCACTCCGTGCTTCTTCGTAAATATTTTGGCGGGCATATCTCGTGTTGTCCTGTCGCCAACACCGAAGACGGCCGTGAGTTATAGACGCAAACGTGTTCTCGTCAGAGAAAACAACTCTGCTTCAGTATGCGAGATCACCATTTATATGCTGGCGAGCAAACGAGAGCCTGGCCTGACGATATCGTTCCTCGATCCTCTATTTTTTGGCAGAAGTACGGTGGTGATATCCTGCTTCATGCAACCTTCTCCTTACAGTGTCCACTGACACACGCATATGTAGTGTCTCCCGGATGGCGACTGCGTTGTTGATGGGATCGTTCTGCACTTCGTTGATTATTCTCCGGTCTTCTGCTGGGGTGGTCTTTCTTAATACCTCACACTTAGGACGATCTAGCAGATTCCCAGTCTCCTGCCACCTCTGCACCCAGCGTCGAACAGTAGGCTTCGAAATTCCCAGTTCCATGGCTATGTCAGCTACAGAGAGGCCTGCTTCCCGCATACCAATTATCCGGCCTCGCTGTGCAATTTTATCTTGAGCTGGATTCATTTTCAGAGTCGGTGTTCGTCATTTGGTGTAGAGATATGGTATGAGCATAGATCATGCCAATAACCATGTCAACACCTCGGTTTGGCCCATCAACGTCATTTCACAAACATTGATATAATATTGTGAGTTTATAAGTATACCGTATATACTGTAAATCAGGTTAATTTCGTGGCAGCAAATTTTCATTTTCATAATGATCCTTGGACGAGTTCACGGCATCATAATTTCGCGGCCAACAGTTGCTAGTTATAATCTTACTAGTGATGTAGGTCACATCCGCATCCGCATCCGCATCCGCGGAACATCCGCACATTTTCTCGCATCCGCATCCGCACCCGCATCAGCACTTTGGACTGCGGATGTCGTGCGGATGTGGACCGTTGAGATAAAATGTCATTAATAAGCGGAAATTATCAAATTCTACTATATTAATAGAACTAGTTCATTGTGCGCAAAAGTGATGCAAGCGACAAGACGAGAGGCTGTTCTTGTATGAAGTTACTCTCTTGCAACCTACTTAGATCCACGTTACAACGCTAAGTTATTTTCACCTAGTACATTAGAACGAGTTAAATCATCACTTGGCAAAGCAGTTGAAGAGCTTCAATCTCTTGAATCTGTCGCTTCGCCACCCACCAAAAGAATAAAAGTTTCAGTGACAGAACCAACACCTTCAACAAGCAAATCTATCACATAATCTGTCTCTCAGTTTCTTGAGTCAAGCAGCAATGACGAGACCTACGCGATGTCAAAAGATGTAGTAAAAATGATCGAGAGCTATCACCAAGAAAAACGCCTGGCTGCATGTGACAATCCTATTAGTTGGTGGAAAAATACGCAGAATATCTATCCATACTTGAGTAAACTTGCAAGGAAACATTTAGCCTGTCCTCCAACAAACGTACCAAGCGAGAGATTATTTAGCAGTGCTGGATTAATATATGATGAAAAGAGAAACAGACTGGCAGCAGAAAAGGCAGAAAAATTAATGTTCCTTAAGCATAACCTTCCTATAATTAAGTTTGAACATTAAACGATGAACATCTTAGTTTACTTTATTTTAATTACTCATTTATAAATATGCCTAATAAAACTTTAAACTTAATATAAATAGTTATCAAGCTAATTAAAGATCTCTTTCTATAAGGGTGGAGGAGGTTGGGGAAAGAGGTCGGTGGGGTGCATTTGAGTTGGGTTCACGTCCCGCATCCTGGTAACACAATTATGGTTTCTAATTGTGGCTGAAACTCAACAAAATATAACGAATTTATTTGCAGACGAATTCACTAATTGATTTCTATATTAGTTAGATGCTTGATTATTTTATATGTTCAGAGAAAAGTACAGCAATTATTGTACAATTAATCAATTATACTACATTATAGCTACAGCTCTCTCTATATAATAACTTATTATATACGTTAAACACAACAAATCTCGAATATATCCTAAAAATAACGAAAATGTAGACATCCGCATCCGCATCCGCGGATGTTGAAATCAAACATCCTCATCCGCATCCGCATCCGCGGATGTGAAAAAAATGACATCCGCTACATCACTAAATCTTACAGATTAAAATGACGCCATGAATGACGACATTTATTCTGGACTGTGATTGGTTGAGGTTGAGGTTGTATATCAAGGCAAGTTTTACCTCTTGGTATGCGGATAAAGTTTCAGCAACACTGAACGTAAATGAATCTCTCGGTAAGATAGATTTGAAGCTCTCCACACTGAAACCTATTCATGATAAATGGATTGTCTCTGCATGGGATAACCTACACAAAATGAGGGGGACCATTCGGAGGGGTTGGGAAATTAGCGGCATTCATTTTTTTTTTTGTTGGGATTGTTTAACCTCCTTCGCAACACCTAAGGTCATATGACGGACGGACCTATAGCTTTACGTGGGATCCGAACCACGGGTCGCTACATAATCTGGGCGCGGAGGACGGTCTCCCATCCAACTACTACCCAGACCCAATGTCGCTTAACTTCACTGATCTGGGGGAAGCGGTGTTACGAGATCGGCCACGACGTAGCCCCGGCATCCATGACATTCTTGTTATATGGTAATAATACAGTATAATTTAAAATGTTTTTACTGCTTTTACTTTACGATGTTTTATTACAATATACTGAATTTACTTTTCAAATAAAGTATTTTAATGATCTAAGTTTTATTTTCTGACTATCTTCCAAAGATAAGTTTAAATTGTCAAATTTTCGCCTGCTGGATATTTTCGCGTAAAACGCGAAAAACGCGAAAATTTCCTGCAGGCGAACATTTTTCATTCACTAGTATATAAAAAGTTTTATTGTAGTAACTGTTCATATAGATTTACAGTAACCATAATGGAACCTTATTACTGTATAAGACGGATCACCTGAAGATCAGGGCCCCTAGCCTTCGTTAGTTAGCCTTATAAGGCTAACTAACGAAAATATCACGACTTAACCTAACCAATCGTTAGGTCAACTGTACGCCCTTGACGATTAGTTAGGTTAAGTCGTGATGTTTTCGTTAGTTAGCATTATAAGGCGAAAGAAAGAAGACTGGGGGCCCTGATCTTCAGGTGATCCTATAAAACTACTAAACTACATGGAGTTCAACGCTGTTCACGATCATATTAATTTTTATCTTTATGAACACAGACTTCGACTCGGTTATCCCCCCTCCACGCCACCTTCCCCCAATTGGGATACCTTGACTAACACTGCGGCGTTGCCAAATGTACAGAGTCGCCTGTGAGGCGAGGAACATTACATATATCTTTCCTTACTGGTGGGTTTACATCACTTAAAAAAAAAAAAAAAAAAAAACTGCCGAACAAACGCCAATTATATTCATTTATATTATAATGTTCACATTGAAATGTGATTTAAATTCAAACAATTTTTCTAAACGCGAATTCAAGCACTTTAATGTAATGTTCAACAAAATATAAGAAAACACAAAAAAATAAATTTAAGGGACCTAGTATGTTTCATGGACTGCTCTCGATTTTCCTACGAAATTGCAAACAAGGGCAGTCGATGACCCTGATTTTGTTTCTGCAATAGGTTTTCTTGAGAAACCTAACCTAACCTAACCTAACCTAACCTGACCTAACCTAACCTACCTAAACTCGCTGGGTACAACTATTCGCATTACACTGTTAACTACAGCATGAACTTTATCGACCCATCTACCGGAGCTCACACTCAAGGGTGGAAAGCTTGTGGAATTCATTGAAACAATCGAACAAACTGCGATGCGGAACAGATCGCGACCAACTTGACTCGTACCTTTGTGAATTTGTATGGCGTAAGCGCCACACCAGCTCGGACTTATTCAAAAAGATGTTGGAGTGTATTGCGTCGTTTCAGTAAATAAAATTATTCAATATCCAATAACATTTTTCTTTATCATTTCTCAAGAAAACCGATTGCACAAAATCAGGGTCATCGACTGCCCTTGTTTGCAATTTCGTAGGAAAATCGAGAGCAGTCCATGAAACATACTAGTCCCAATTTAAGCAACACTAAGTTACGTAACTTTACGTTTTCAAAAGAGAGGTAAATTCCAATCCGAGTGTGAGCCTGAAGTACTTGTGGTGTCTCATGCAGTTAACGCCAGATCCAAAATGAAATCGCAAAATGCCGAAGCAAGTGTTTGGCGCGAATGTTTTTCCGCGTCAGTACTTCACTGAAGAAATTTCCGGGGACCCTCCGTTATGTACAGAAACTTTTTCTGACGGTGATAGTACATTAACGAGGAGACGAAAAGCGATCAGATCAGCTGGTCCCTAATCGAGCTTCTGCAGATGAAGCCGCCAGATAGTGATGCAAAGGCCCGCAGGGTGAGAGTGTAGCTGAGAATTTTGGCCCTTTCCCTCAGCTGAAGGTAAAACTGTCTGTCACACTGTTACGTCGTTCGATGAGGGTGGGACAGGGCTATGCCATGTTTGGACAACAATTTTTGCATTGCATGCCATCTTCTATCCTGAGACTGGTTCGCCAGGTGTCGCCACGCCATGGGGGCCAGGTACCCGGGGGACTAGAGTGGTTAATTTTCCTGTTACAATGTTATTTTTAATCAACGCGTCTCTTCTCCAAGCTGGAAATGTGTACCACATTCAGTTTTTCTCTTTAACCAATGCCATTTTCAATTTGTCTCACTGAATTGGTATAATTTCTCAGCTTACACTCGCTTATTCACTGTACAGTTTAGGTATCACTTATCTTTCTTCACTTTAAGTGCAATTTTAATCAGTAATTGCTCTTCAAAGTACAAATTCTTGTAGAGACTTCATTCAGAACAGTGATGACTTTGATACCACGTTCAAATTTCAAGTTTAAAAACAAAGTACTAGGGGCACTCAATATATTTTGCCCCACCCTTTTTTCTTAGCTGAATAATAGGCCATGGGGCTGAAATGTCTTTTGGGCCGTAAATTTGAACTTTCTGCACTTCACATAATCGGATTTTTCCAGTTTGAACCTTCCCTCCTTGTATAAAACCGCTTTTAAACACCCTTGTATAGAACCGATGGTTAACACAGTTTCGAAAATGGCGTTTGACAGTGATGTGCGTCGTAAACAGAGAGCTGTTATCGAGTTCTTAACAGCAGAGAAGGAAACAGTTGGAAATATTCACAAACGTCTACAAAACGTTTACGGAGATGCTGTTGTTGATCGAAGCACAGTTGGACGCTGGTCTAAACGTGTGAGATCATCGGAGAGAGGGAGAGCCAGCTTCGATGATGAGCAACGCAGCGGTCGCCCGGCATCGGCTGTGACATCTCACACTGTGCAACGTGCTAACAGCATCATTCGATCAAAACACATACAAGGAGCTGTCACTGGATCTAGGAATTAGTGAAGGAAGTGTGAATACCATAATTCAGCAACTGCGATACTCAAAAGTGTGTTCACGGTTTGTTCCTCGCCAACTGACTTAAGATCACAAAGCCCAAAGAAGAGAAATTGCTTCTGAGTCGTTGGTTCGATACGAGACAGAAGGGGATGACTTCCTTTCACGAGTTGTGAATGGGGATGAGACTTGAGTACACCACTTTAAACCTGAAACAAAACGCCAATCCATGGAGTGGCATCACGCAGACTCCCCAAGCAAGAAAAAGTTCAAAATGCTCCCTCTGCACGAAAGGTTATGGCCACCATCTTCTGGGACATGAAAGGGGTGATTCTGGTGGACATTATGAAGAAATGACAAACAATCAACTCAGAGACATATATTGCTGGAAGACGTCCTTCTTTTGTACGATAACGCAAGACCACACAACAGTTTGCAAACAAGAGAGGCCATCACAAAAATGCGCTTGACTGTGTTACCCGACCCTCCATACAGCCCGGATCTGGCACCTTCAGACTTCCATTTGTTTGGGCTAATGAAGGATGCTATTCGTGGAAGAAAGTTTCAGAGTGACGATGAGGTTGTTGAGGAGGTTAAGGGGTGGCTCGAACGGAACCCAACGGACTTTTACCAGCAAGAATAAAGGCCCTTGTTTTGAGGTGCAGGAAAGCCGTAGAAAAGGATGGAGACTTGTGGAAAAATAAAAACTTGCAAAAAAGGTATGTAACACTTGTGTATAAAATTTCTGGAACTTACAAGGAAACTTGGAAAGAAAAAAAAAGGTGGGCAAAATATATTGAGTGGCCCTCGTACATTCAAATGACTGAGTCAAGTAAATTTATACTGTTTATTTACTACAAGGAAAATGTCTTTCCGTTTCAAAATTACATCACACATATAACAAAGCGAATGCGATGGCCAGAAATTAAAGGAAAAAACTTAAATTTTCAAGCCATAATAGCAAAAATGCGCACGCAACAACATTACGGACAGAAAGGAACGTGTCAGCCTAATGTATTTTTTACGATTCTCCGCCCAATCAAACTGCGCACGAGTTTTATATCAAAATTGTCCTAGGTGGAGTCAATCAAACCTGACTGCATTAAAAGTGGGGGTTTCCCCTCAAATTAACCACTCACCAACTACATAATGGGAGTTAAGCTACATTAATAGTGATTGGTTTTCCCTTGAAGAGGGTTGGTTCCTTATAAGCCAGCAATGATTTCGAAATTTCACAAATTTTTAAACCAGAGAAGGAATTCTATGGTTTGACAGAACATTTTACAACAAATTACTGAAAAATTACAGACTGACTTTTAAAATAATAAATCAGCGATAGTGCGATAGAGTTTCGACGGCCGGGTCAGTAAGGTTACCACTTGGGTGAAGCAAGGAACTTATGTGTTATATAGAAGTTCATGTGTTATGTGGTGGCCGCATGAACTATGTGCTAGCCGCATGAAAAGAGGAATTCTAAAAGTATTCACAACTGGCGTCATTTTGATTAGCGTTTTATACTTTTAATATTCTTATCCATTTAGTTTAAATGAATGAACTAATGTTCGACCTGTCGACGGACATATAGACGAATAATATATATATATTATATATATATATATATATATATATATATATATATATATAATATATATATATATATAAGCAAATCATACTATTTAACTTGTATTTACAGATACTTATATATAACATGTAATATATATAATATATATATATATATATATATATATATATATAGTATATTATACGTTATATATAACATATAATATACTGTATATATAATATATGTACACTAGGGTGGAGTGAAAAAACTTTTTTCAGAATTCAGTTTTGTAGGGGCACCCAAAAGTTAGTCTGTGGTATCAATAAGAAATATGTAAAATATTAGCTACCTGCGACATCAACTTCACCAGCCCCAAGTAGTCAAAGTTTTACCTTTCAGGTGCCCCAAAAAATTAAGGAAAAATTAAAAGATTTAAGCGTATCTTCCGTTCTGTTTATGCTAGGAAGATCGTTTTTGTTTCATTTGATTTGTCTATTTATGTTCTTTAACTTTACTCTTATACATATTTTTTCCATTCCTCACAGAAATTTGGAAAATTTGGTATTTAATGAAAAATGCTAACCAAAAAATATTTTTTATTGCTTTCGTTGATTGATGATGTTAAGCGTCATTTAGTGGTTCAGTTTTCTTTTAGGAGCTCATAAACTAGCTGCATGGCTTTAAATATTTTGGTTTATTGGAGCAGCTCTCCGCTAATTTAAGCTAGATACGAGCCATGCATATCTCGGCTAAATTACCCAGAACTCACCACGTGAAGGTGGCTACTCTTTGAGTTCCACCCTAACCCATCCACCACAATAATTTAGAAAGTTTCTTATTCAGTTTTGTAGTCTCTCTTGTTTCAAATGATTTCATTATTGCTTGAGATGCAATTTTTTTTCCATCAAAGTATAGACCCATAACATATCACTTGAACTGAAAGTTGAGGTATCTTCAGAGAGATCTTTTCTAATCTTGCTCCTTTCTCGTCTTATCTTGATTCTGTCGATCACTGAAAAAGTATCTTCACTACTAATTAATTTTAAATCTTGAAAAACAGCAGATACAAGAGCTGCCCCAGCACGGTCAGATATTCCTCTTCGATCGCATTCTCTACTCACTTTGGCAACCGCGTTGTCATTTTTGAATGTCCGGAATTAATTAATGGCTTTGTTGTGAGTTTAAACGGCTCACTGCTTTCGTCCGTTTCGCTGGAACTTAACGAAACAATTGCAGCTGTATCAAATTCTTTCATTTCTTTCGAGATCCGTGCTGTATATTCCTCATACTTTGTGTAGACTTTTTCATTTTTCCATCTTTTTGGTGACCACTTTATCTACGGATCCAATCATCATTTTTCGAGACGTTCGTTAGTCATTAAGGAAATCCCTTTCCAGAATAGGAACTTTTCGGTCTTTCTCACAACGACATGTCAGGCAGTCTTCACATTTACAAGAAGCTACTATATATCAAAGAGCTTCAGTGAATCAAGTTTAAATTTGTGAAGCAATGCTTGATAGGATGTTTGGTCTTTCCGCCCTTTCAATTGTTTCAAGACATTTTGATATTTTTCGTACAAACCTTGGATGCGCTGCGTTATGGTCTTATGATGGCTAGTTTGAATAGAAGCACGATCTCATACAGACTTTACTTTTTGGGCAACGACTGTAGCAACATCATAAATTTTTGGATTAGCTTCTCCTGACTTAATTCTTTCCTGTCTAACATAAAGGAAATACTGAAGTATATCTTCGAAACGATTCAGCTGTTGAGTATCCCTTGTCTTCCTTTTCGCTGATTCATTCGCGGCCATGGAAGCCATGCCTAATTTTGTTTTGTGCGTCGGAATAAAATTACCGTATTTCCCGGTGTATAACGCGCACCCTAATTTTGAAGAGAAAATGATTTTGAAGAGAAAATTTAAGAAAATAAAAATTTAGGAAAAAATATACCTCCTACCTCACCTCACATGTACAATTTTAACGAGTTAATTTTAACGCAGGGTGATTTTTGGAGTATTTTGGGGGAAAAAAAAGGTGCGCGTTATACGCCGGGAAATATGGTATACTATAATAGTGACTGTAAATGTTTTTAGCGAAACAGATTCAGTATAAAAATTTATCAAAGCAATCAAATAATCTGAAAAAGAGATATAAATTATAATGTAATATAGTATAAATAACAAACCCTAAATAAAATAATTATGAAATAATTTAAATCTGTGAAAATCTAAACAAATGGAAACCTTAAAATGGTGCTAAAACATTTAATAAAGTTGAGAAACTCGACGAAAGATATAAAAATTCCTATTTTTTTATAATATTTTTCATGAAATACCAAATTTTTCAAATTTCTGTGAGGAATGAGAGAAAAGTGCATAAGGGAAACATTAAAGAACATAAATAGGCAAATGAAATTAAACAAAAATGATCTTCCTAGCATAAATACAACGGAAGATACGCTTAAATCTTTGAATTCTTCCTTAATTTTTTGGGAGAATTGAAAGGCAAAATGTTTGACCTACTTGGGGCCGGTGAAGTTGATGTCGCAGGTAGCTCATATTTTACAGATTTCTTGTTGGCACCACAGACTAACGTTTGGGTCCCCCTACAAAAATGAATTCTAAAAAAAGGTTTTTTTCACTCCACCCTAATGGAGTTAACTCCACCACCTCGTTAACTTCGTTCAGGTTCCGTGTGTTGATCTCTCTTCACATGAAGGTCAAGCTGGTGGCCTCACCTCTAGGCCTGGCTTGGTGGAGGAGCGAGCTGCTTTCTTGCGATCTCCACCGTACATAGCCAGGTACACCCGGCTCATCTGGTACCGCCCGGAGTCAGGCATCGTTTTCTCTTGAAGACTTCAACTTTGACCCCTGTAACGTTTCTGAGGTCCTTTGGAAGCCGGTTAAAAAGTCTTGGTCCCCTGACAACCAAGCTATTTTCCTTCAGTGTTGAAGAGGTCCCTTGTCGGGCTTTTAATTTGGGAACACTACACATCCTGCCTTTCCTATTTTCCAGTGTTGTTTGAATGGTAAGTGGGTTTAGTTTGAGGTTTGATACCAGTTTTCCGATCATTTTCCATATGTAGATTACTGTGTACCTCTCTCTTCTTTCCAGGGAGTACAGATTTAGTTTACGTAGTCTTTCCCAGTAGTTGAGTTCTTTGCAGCCATCAATCTTGGCTGTGAAATGTCTCTACGTTTCTTCTAGTTTATTAGTTTCTTCTTTTTAATATGGGGACGTCAAAACTGAGCAGTATTCAAGTTTTGGTATAATCACTGTTTTTAGCAGGAGAATCATTACTGTCCTGTCCCTTCTTTTGAACGTTCTTAGTACCTGTCCCGCGACTCTTTTTAGTACCCTGTCCCGCCTGTACCTGTACCAGAGTGTACCTGTTAGTACTCGTATATTTATTAGTATCATTATTATGTATATATGATACACACTATATATTATCTATATAATATAAATTACGGTATATAAACTTATATTTTACTTATATTTAAAAATACATCTATTACCAAAATTTATATATACATATAGAGTATACCTTTGGTAAACATATTAACCTTTAACCTTTGGTTAGCTTCCGCCCGAATTTTTCATTCTGACGAAGGTCAAGCTTTTCACTCAACCTTAGACCTACAGTTTAACGTGGAATCCGAACCACGCCCCATCAGCAGCCCAGCGTCTTAACCACTAGGCCACCTAGGGTACCCATTTATATACCAACCACTTTCTTTATTGTGTGGAAGGATGAACAGCTGGGTTTTGCTGCGCGCCGACTGCCGTCGAGTCTTGAACCCGGGGCCGATGGATTCGTAGTCAGCGACGCTAATCACACCACCACCGAGGCATATATACTGTATATATATATATATGAAAATTATTTCACGAAAGTGACACGTGAAAAATATTTATGATGAATAAAACCACGAAGGGAAAAGAAACACAAAGTGGTGCTCAAGCGCTTTCGTCTGATGACATCCTCAGGAACACTTTGTGTTTCTTTTCCCTTCGTGGTTTTATTCATATATATATATATATATATATATATTATTTTTCTCATTAAAATAATTTTTAAAATAAATCTAACTTATTTTCAATAATAATTCCTGTTTTTTGAAAGTTTTGCTGAATTAATAAAATTCCTTTTTCTTTGTAATTCGTTTGGCAATGTCTCAATATTGGAGCGAAACGTGAATATAACTTCATTAACGACATCATTTAAAATCAAAGATCTTAAAAAAAAAATTCGGATCAATGAAAGAAAGCCACCCCAGCCTTCTTTAGTCAGCTTTATAAGGCTAACTAACGAAAATATAACGACCTAACCTAACCAATCGTCAAGGGCGTACAGTTGACCTAACGACTGGTTAGGTTAGGTCGTGATATTTTCGTTAGTTAGCCTTACAAAGCTAACTAAAGAAGGCTGGGGGTGGCTTTCTTTCATTGATCCAAAAATTCAACCTATTTTATAAAGACACAAAACTATTTACTACCTAAATTATTATGACTATTACCAACAAACTTACCATAATAAAATTATAATACCAGTACTGTATATAAATAATATATATATATAAATTATATATAAATAATATATATATATATATATATAAATAAATAATATATATATATATATATATATATATATCTATATATATATATATATATATATATATATATATATATACACACAAAATAAGATGTAGTAGGAACCGGTATATGAATATACAAATGCAATAAAAATTAAAATCATAAATTAAATGTAATAAAAAACATGATATTTTTCATTATTAACTGATAATGTAATTTCAGGCGTCCATAAATAATGAAAATTAAGAATTTCGAATCTAATTATGTTATTGGGATGGAAAATATGTATTTGTCCGTAGTTAATGTTAAATAAATCAAGTTTATTTTGACATATGTACAGTCAGGGGGTCACAAAACCTGCATTCCACATCCAAATTTCATTTATTTATATATATATATATATATATATATATATATATATATATATATATATATATATATATATATATATATATCCCCGTCTGTACGCTAACCTTCTATATATATGAGAATGAGATGCCTGCAATTTTATATATATATATATATATATATATATATATATATATATATATATATGATAGGACGTACAATCGATTGAAAAAGTCTTGTGCTGAAACTCGAATATTTGTTATCAATATTTATTGGTAACGAACGTGGATTTGCACGAAAATGAGGTTTTTGATTGACTGTACCCATATATCTAACAGTGATATTCCCTTTAATTAATAATGTTAACTCGAGAATATATAGGTTGAGGTTGGTTACGTGTTGGCCACGTCGGAACACCGATTTCCATTTGATCAGCAAGGTGAAAAGAGTTTGGGCCTGACCAGTAGTAGTTCGATCGTCGACCGTCCTCCGCGATCGGATGATGTAAAGACCCTTGTTTCGAAGTCCACGTAAAGCCTCATGGAAGTCCCTTCCGTCACATGACCTTTGCCGTTACGAAGGAGGTTAAACAACTCCAAAAAGGGAGTCGCTTAAAAGGCCAAAACTAAACTCAAGTGATTTCAATACAAAACCGCTGATAATTCATAAGAATTAAATTACTTATTTTTATGTTCGTGCCGCGAATGTTAATGATTTTTTTCATGTTAAATTAAAAAATAACAATAATAACTTGTTTTGTTAACCTCAAAAGAAGCCGCCATGCAGAATTCGCCGTATCGACGCGCACAATTCTGATGTCTGTCTGCTTCTACCAAGACAATTAAAAAAAAACGAAAAAAACATAGGTTAATTTAAATCGTATTTGATAGAACAATGGTTGGATTACCTTATTAACTTTACCTTTAATGGTTTTTATTTTAATGTTTAACTTCAATTATATGTATGTATATATCTATAGGGTGAGTCAAAAGTCTTGCCTCAAATGTATGGTTATTTTTGAGGCAGGACTATCGAATGATATAATATATATATATTGTAATTTTCGTTGGTTTCTTTCATTGTTCAATGGAATTCACTCTTTTACAAATTATACAAACAAATTTGCGTGCATGTATCAAACCAATTTTTGCAATGATGCAATATCTAATTCCAAAACTTACCCACTATCAAAACTGGTGAATTAAAATAAACTTACTTCTGTAACCCTAAATCCTCTTATACAAAGTTAGGTTATTTTTAATTTATTTATGGGTATCACGCTACAATTTTAATTTACTTTTAATTCGTGTATTTGACCTACCTCTTTTATTTAATATTGTAAAAAAAATTAATCCAATAGGTTTCACTCCTGTCTTAAAACATTTGATTGAAATCCCCACAGATTAATTCTCTTGAAAAGTAATTTGTACTTTTTATAATTATTCTCTCTCTCTCTCTCTCTCTCTCTCTCTCTCTGTATATATATATATATATATATATATATATATATATATATATATATATATATATATATATATATATATATTTCTCATAGCATGTAACTAAGATGAGACGTTAATACAATCTAGAACGATTCTAAAGGTGTTCTGTTTCATTTCATCGCCATCTTTCAACCAATTTTTCCTTTCTTCCTGGGCTGAAATTTAAGACCAATTATCACCATGCCCAGAGGGTACTTTCCACCTGCCCGTAAATGGGTATACGTTACCTGAGTCTGATTTCGGTTTCGTTGTGGCTTATTTAAACTTTTATTATTAATTATAGTTTATGAAAATAAAGTTTTAAAATATATATATATAATATATATATATATATATATATATATACACTAACTTTAAAGTGTTAGTTATGCACACTGAGCCGTATATATAATTTATGATTTAAAGATTTCTAAGACTAATCTTTCTCATTTGAAGGCTAAAGTTATCGTTTTGTAGGCCAGAAGAGGTCACCTCTTCAAATCATTGCAGTCATCATGAAGAAGTAAATAACATGCAAGGCACCCTCTCCCCTTGAGCTTGCACCTATTAAGCTGCGGGTATCCTGGAATGAAAACAACTTCATCATTATATCGTACATCACCTTCATGCAAGTGTTAAAGGGGCGAGGAACTCATTCCATATTGGAAGATAATTTAGCCTCAATGAAGGATTCCTCCTGTTATCTATTCTCTTCTGAGCTTAACCGATTTTATGACGAATGATGTTCGGGTAAGAACCGGATTCAGCCGTCTTATGGCTGCTTGCAGTTTAGAAACTTCCCCCATTGTTCTGCTTTAACGCACTATCGAATGATTTATAAATATTTGAAATTTTGAGAGGCATTTGATAATACACTTCGCTAAACATTAAAATGTGAATAAAATCGTAGATTAATTGCGTCCCATAAACTTAAGATGTGAGAGTCCATGTAAATTGTGTTAATTAAGTTATGCTTCAACATTCTCTCTCTCTCTCTCCCAAGTAACTGAAAATGGACATCATACGCTTCAGCCTCATGATTTGCGAGGACCATGGTTCCTGCATGGAGAAACTTTCGATTTACCCTTTAGACATGTCGTACAATTTAGCCTTTAGCTTTTTAGATTAAAATATTTTTATAATTGATGAACTCAGACCTACATTCATCTCCTCCACTTCATTTCTAGAGATCTTAAATTATCCAAATCATTAACATATGCTTTTAAGTTCATTTCTCCTTACTTTTTCCCCATTTTCCTCTCTACACTTTTTTCCTCACTTTTTCCCATTCTCATATTAGATATTTCGGAGCAAGTGTAGTTTACGTCCCCCTGACACAAAAGGAGACACAAACTACTCTAGATCAAAGTTGGGGAACGTAAACTACACTAGGATCTTTAGGAGACATTTTTTAAATGAATCCATATATATATATACAGTGTGTCCGTAAAGTCATGGTGGGATTTTAAATAGCTATATTATTGCAACGATACATGATAATGAGATGAAAAAAAGGCAAATTGAAGAACAACTCTAAAAGAATAACTTTATTTAACGTAGTTCGATATGGGCTCCTCTGGTAGCCCTGCAGACATCTAGGCGGTGATTCAATTCCAGCCACACACGCCCAAGAACATCAGGAGTGACGGATGCGATAGCTTCCGTGATTCGCTCGTGCAAGTGATGATTATCCCTAATGGGTACACTGTACACGCTTTGCTTGACGTAACCCCACAAATAAAAGTCCAAAGGTGTCAGGTCCGGAGAGCGTGGAGGCCATGGCTTCCATCCTCCTCTTCCTATCCATCTCTGTGGAAATTTTTCATTAAGGAATTCTCGAACAACGTTGGCATAGTGCGGAGGAGCACCATCTTGCTGAAAGATGACATTATTGTCAATAAATTGGGGTACTGCAAAATGTTCCAACATAGCGAGGTAGTTCTGTGACGTCACAGTGGGTTCCGCGAAGAAAAATGGGCCAATCACTCGATCTCGTGCTAGAGCACACCACACATTAACTTTCGGGCTATTGCGCTCATGTTCAACATAGGCATGTGGACAGCCTAGACTAACTACGAGATAAAGGTCAAGCTTAGCCTAGACTAACTACAAGATACAACTTTGAGAGTTGTTCTTAAATGTGTCATTGTTTCATCTCATTATCATGTTTCGTTGCAATAATATAGCTATTTAAAATCCCACCATGACTTTACGGACACACTGTATATATATATATATATATATAAATAAATTGACGATTGGTTAGGTTAAGTCGTAATATTTTCGTTAGTTTTAACGTTTTATTTGATTAGGTATACGCGAACAAAGTTAGGTAACGCAAACTACGCTAGAATAATGTAGGGGAACGTAAACTACACTAGGCACCAGAGGGGGACGTAAGCTACACTTGCTCCGATAATGCCTCCAATTCAGTTGCATTTTTAGTTACAATCCTCCAAGTTACACTTTGTTAGCTTTGTTATTTTAATACCCTATCAGGTGGTCACCATTATCATTAATGTAAAGTTAGGTTACGGCTACAAAACTATATTGGACCCCTCAAAACTGTTCGCAAACTTCTTTGTTTCTTTGTGAAAATATTTATCATTGAAAAAGTAATAAAGTAATAAAGGGTTGTTTATTTTATAAATATTTTTCTTTACTTTTTTAACTTTTTAAACTTTTCAAATGTTGTTTACGAACTTTTTTAAACTTTTGGGTCTATTTTTACGACCTTTTTTGAGGGATCTTGTCATTAATATTGTCAAAGTAAGAATACCATCTATTTCGAAAGTGGGATATACACTGGGCCATATAAGTACAGATGTGGCGGCGTGGCCTCCCTAACCCGACTATAGGAATTGAGAGTACAAATATAAAATTTAAGATGCAGTCTTAACTAAAGAATCTTTCTTTTTTAAATCAGAAATTCTCATTTCAATAAATCTCGTTTCTGAGCCCCAAATCAAAGTGGGAATGATGTGAAGTGAGAGGTAATCGCATTTTGCATGCGTGTCTCTCTAACCTATTTTAATTTTTTCCTAAGCTTGATGAGTGTGGTAGATTAGTTCCACTGAAGATTGTAATGTTTTTATTCTTTTAGGAGGTTTAGTTATAATCATAATAATAATCTCTCTCTTTCTCTCTCTCCTCGGTATGGGCCGCAAGGCCTTTTGAGGTACTTCTTTCCTTGTAACTCCTTGTAACTCTCTCTCTCTCTCTCTCTCTCTCTCCTCGGTATGGGCCGCAAGGCCTTTTGAGGTACTTCTTTTCCTTGTAACTCTCTCTCTCTCTCTCTCTCTCTCTCTCTCTCTCTAATAGCACGCACCCAGACATATAAAGACAAGAGCGCCTGCAATGCAAACTGAAGCTATAGGCACGAAAATGGATATGAATCATACAGTTCACTGGATTATGATAACACAGAGCATTGTTGCTTCTAGTGGTGATAAGCTATGTACAAAAGCCTCGTTAGTCGGTTGACCCTCTCTATATACTTGGCAATGATGCTACGTGCTGTTCGCTCCCTGAATAGGTGTGTGGGCAGAGAGGTGCTTTGTGTAAAACAGCTAATTTTTTCCTCTCATTTATACTAAAGCTGTTGACATGGGTTATGAACATCGAGAACATACACGAGTATATATGTGGAATATCATGCATGAACGCGCACGATTTTTGCATAATACAAAATTACCTCACCAGGATTCGAACCCCACCTCTTGCAAGGGCGTATCTAGAGGTGTGCTTAGGGGAGATTTTCACGGTATGGAACAAGATTTTACTTATTTGATTATTTTCTGTAATAATGGAAATCCAGCGTGAGTATGTGGTTGGTCTGGGAATAGCAACACTATTGTAACTATGTATTGGCAAATAAGACAACAAGTCGTATTCATAACCCTGTATTCACTTCTAGATTTCACAATACATACACAACTATTAAGCAGATCATTTAAAAATAAATATTAACAATTTAAAAGTTATGGCAAATGAATGATGAAGGAAACCTGGGCCGTCCATAAGAGAAGCTTTTGTATATCAATATTGCGTCATTTTCCCGCGCTTTTATTTTTTTACTTGTTTCTTGATATGAAATTTTATGGGGCGGCAGGTTCCGGGCGAGTAGGAAACTCCCCCCTAAATACGCCCGTGCCTCGAATAGAAGGTAAGGGCGCTAGCCACTACCTACGACACGATAAAAGTTTATACAACCTGGCGGCTGTTTCATCGTCCGAGGAAGCGCATAACGCTTTCATCCCCAGAGGCGTTTTACATATTATTCCTCCCGCAATCGAGCTAATGACCAGCATTTCATTCAAATTATCTGGTGGAACGCTGGGATCCCATAGATGGAATAGTATGCATAAATGTGCACAATTTTGTATGATACAAAATTACTTCATCAGGATTCGAACCCACCACTTCTCAAGAGGTGGTGGGTTCGAACCCTGGTGGGATAATTTTGCATATATATATATATATATATATATATATATAATATATCCTTAAATAAATTATTGAATATTTGTTTACATATATTTACCATGGTTTAATTAAAAAAAATATATATATTTTCTGAACGAAGCAATAACTCATTTTAATTGTTCAAGTTTCTTGCTGTTTCTGATAAATGTTTAGTCTGTTAGCATTTCCCCAAGAACAATAAGTTAATTAGACTCCAATTATTGTTATTTATTGTCTTTAAATTCATTTATTATTATTATTTATTTGTTTATCTTTTCGCACGACATTCGTAAATAATAATTTCTGACTACAGATAATTTCTACGCAGACTTTTATTAAGATATCTTCGTTGTAACGAGTCTTACGTTTTATTGGCTTCATGATGTAAGTGCCAAATGATTATATATATATATATATATATATATATAGAGAGAGAGAGAGAGAGAGAGAGACCTCTTACTAGTTTCTGGTATATGGCCAATATTGTATCCAATCTGTTTGCAATTAAAATTCAGAGGTTTGGTTCGGTGGTCACTAGTTTATTTTCAATCAGTCGTACGTTCTGTTAAAAGAAGAGCTCTCCGCTCAGAGAGAGAATGATTTCCATACATATCAAAATCGACTGATCAATGTCTTCTTCTTCTTCTTCTTCTTCTTTACTGAAATGGGGTATGGTTAACGTGCTGCTTAACAACTGAGAGTTCAAGGACTGATTGGTTCGGCCATGCTCGAAATCAGGTGTGTATACGAAGTATATTATATATTCTTGTATTATTAATTTATTATATCACGTGAATTCGACAGTATTTTACTGCGCACATTCCTTTGCGTTGTCGCTGTTAAGCGCAAATTTACATAGCAAATATTACTTGAATAAACATTTTCTGACACATAAATTATCGTACAGAGGTCAGTGACGCAATGAAAAAATATAACCCTCGTGTTGCTTGCAGTAAAAAGAGGAAAGTTCTAGTATAATTTCCAATTCGAGACATCCACAATTTCTCTCACTCTGGCGCTCTACGGGATAGTTGTCAAATGACCCAAAGGTCGCGGGTCAGGTCGTCAGAAAAAGCTAGCCAGGGAAAATTTACATTAACACTGACGAAGTGATGAAAGGGAAGATGTAGACAATTTGTCTTCGGTCCGTATAAGGGAGGAAAAAGGCTTTAAATCGACAATTTAGACAGGTATAAACGAAGAGTATCTATTCCGACGTCTCATTTGTAATTCATCAAAGCCGAGGAACGAACAGAGAAATGGGTTAAGGAACTCTTAGGCTATATGTGTGATTATGATGAATGAAATTTGAGTTCCCTTCGGAATAGGATTAATGCGTTTTATTTCACATCTTGCTTTTACATGCGAACGGGGAAGAGATATATTTTTAAAAAGGCTTTAATTAATCGACTATACTTTAGTTGAAGCGCGAACTAATATCCATTCGTAAAGAGTTAAGAATTATCTATCTGTCGTGTTTTTTGATATGAACTTCATTTACGCCTCAAATAACCAAAATAGCACTCCTCAAACCTGCCAAAGAAGACGTTATCGGAACACACACACACACACATATATATATATATATATATATATATGTGTGTGTGTGTGTGTGTGTTTAAGTGCGCGCGCGCACACACAGTCCGAAGAAAGACGTAACTACAAATTCCCTAATCTTCCTCGTTTAAAAATGCGTTTGTATATCCTTTGATTACAGCGAAAATGAATGTCTGATTGCCTTTTTAACTAACAAGACTGCGGAATAAGATTAATTATAAGACGTCCCGCAATTTCCAGAGGTACCATCTGCCATTTATCATTGCATTCATTTGCTTCTAAAATATTATGGAGTAAGCGACAGAGACAGATAGCTTTACATTTAATTTCAAATGTAAGATTTTATAATGTAAGTATTATACACTTTAAGCTTTTACGATAAGAATATCAAATACATTCCTTGGAATTAAACGCTGCAGATTGCCACACAGATAATAGATAAAGACGAGGAGAAACGGAGAGCGTAGATAGGTAAATACCAAGAATTTACTTATATATATATATATATATATGTGTGTGTGTGTGTGTGTGTGTGTGAGAACATGTGTACGTGAATATGTGTGCAGTAGAATTTGTTGAGCTAAGATGAATATTCGATGAGGATAAAAGCACAATATTTTCTCAAGTGTCTTTTTTTTTTTAATCAAGGCAGTTTCAATCAGGATTCGAACCCTGAAGAGGTAATTACCATTTTTTTTTTTTTTACGAACGAGCACTGCATTTCCATATCATTATCATACGGGCTTGTTTGTTTTGCATTTCGATGTGTATATGTATTAGTCGTATGCAAAGAGAAGATTTCTTCACCAGCTGCATCTTTACTTCATCTTTCGTCCACTGGTTATGAAGATATGAAGACTTTGGAGTATTCATTTAGCTTTACAGCAGGATGTAATTTTGGTATAAAGAAGTAGAACTTATACAGTGCCCGCGAAAAGTAGCCGATCACCCTTGAAATTTGTATTTTTTACATAAAAAACAATGTTTAAATGTATACTAACCTTATATTAGTATTTTGTCATCTGTCCTTTGGTTTGGATGACTTGTTCTAGACATTTTGGCATGGATTTAATCAAGTTTTGACAAACTTCCACTGATATTTCCTTGCACCATACCTTTTTGATGGCCTCTTGTAATTTTTCGACTGAGCCAGTGTCGTGGCATTCAACCTTATTTTTTATTATTAGCCACAGATTTTCTATCGGATTGAGATCTGGACTATTACCAGGCCAATCCAAAATATCAAATTTATTGTCAGTAATCCATTTTGTCACTATTTTGGCCCTGTGACATGGTGCACCATCATGCATGTATGTTTTTGTCCTTTGGATTGCCATTGCCATTGGAAGTTTATCCTGTAGCATTGCTAAATACCGTGCACCATTCATAGTTGTGTTCTTCGGAAGAAAATATAAGTTTCCACGCCCATAGTAACCGAAACAACCCCAAACCATCACACTTGGAGGGTGTTTCATTGTCTTTAGGGTGTATTTAGGGTCCATCCTATTTGAGCCAATAGGCCGGCGAACCTTTTTTGGACAACTTCTGAATGTCAAAAATGTCGACTCATCGCTAAATAAAACCTTCTTCCAGTCATCAACAGTCCAATGAATGTATTTTTTACAAAATGCGACACGTTTTTTACGCATTTTTTCATTAATGAACGGTTTCTTAGCAGCATGGCGAGATGGTAATCCGAGTTCTTTTTGGAGCCGCTCCTGGATAGTTCGTTCAGAAACACCAGATAACAAATTATTCATATTAAATTTTATTTTTTCGCAGTTATTGTTGGGTTTTTCAATACTAAACGTTTCATAAGTTTGTCTGTTCGCGAATTTGTTTTTCTCGGTCTGCCAGATCGTTTTTTAGGGACTGGCGTGGTTAGGCCACCATTGTTCTTAGCCCGTGAAACCCATAAATTAACGGTACTTTGGGATATGCTTAATTCCTTAGCTATCTGTCTCTGTGATTTCCCACATGCATGCAAAGCAACAATAGCACCTCGACAATCACTCTTAAGTTGTTTTTTAGCACACATTATATATAAATTTTATTTACACCACTTTCTGTAAAAAAAAAAAAAATATCAAGAAATTTACACAAACAGTGAAATCTGACAAATTTGAGACACAGCCACCCGCAACGAAGGCTACCAGAACACTAATTTGAGAATGCGTTGGATAGCTCTCATATCAGCGAGCAACCTCAAAGTTACCAGATGTCGCTAGAACAAATAGAAAGTGAATTACGTGTCTCTGAATATAAGGGAAAATATTGTTATTTTCTTGAGTGATCGGATACTTTTCGCGGGCACTGTAATGTTTGGTAGCATAATTTGACACATCTGAAATTCTATATAAAGTTAGGGTTTATATATACTGTACGTACGTATATATATACATGATCGATGATATGAGAATTGAATTTTAGGTCCACATCTTTTTACACTGTTGTTACAACGTTCTCAAAATGTTAAAAACCATTTGAAATATTGACATAATGAAAGAATTTGTAATTGCGGAATGATTTTGTATCAGTTAAAAGAAGTGAGACAAGCAGAAACCAATTGAATATTTATTTTATCAAAGAATTTACTGTCATTATTTTCTTTGTTTCAAATACTTTGTACTGGTTTTCGTTTTTCGCAGAAAGAAAATCGGAATAGGGTAATTTTACTCAATTCTTTATTAATTTATCTGTTTATTTAATTGCTTATTTATTTATACAGTTATTCTCTATCTGTAGAAACCATAAATGGCTGTTGGTACCATAATCTCAAGTTATATTTCCCGTTATGGTACGATACAAGCATTATTTAGGTAATATGAAGTGATTTCGATCCAAAATGGTCACAAATCTTTTCTGATTATCCTTTAAATAAGCCTTTATTAACCCTCTTACACCGCGTATCGCAATCCTTTATTATTTTATTCTGGTTAATGCCAGACGATTTACTTAATCTCTAAAAATACTACAATGCAGTAAAGGATTAATTCCTATGCAAATAATGAACATTTGAGGTTTTATGATCGGTAATAAAGTGAAAAATGCTACAATTTAATGTGTGTCTTCTGTATATATATAGTATATATATATAGTTTTTTCATTTCTTGCCTTTATAACACGTTATAGGCATGTTGCCTGAATCCATAAAATCGTTCCGAAACTCGTACGTTGGAAGACAAGATTTAGTGCTGGTATTTGTAGATCTTAAAGAATGTGCTTCCGTTATAGTTAACTTTATTAAGTGAGGTTAACCCGTAAGTGCTATTAAAGAGTCACACGGACCTTGCACCAATTTGAAAGCATGTAATATGTATCTGTCGGTAGCATACTTACGGATTAAAAGACTTTCATACCGAAATTCCTCATTATATCTTTGCGAAATCTCAATTTTGTATCGTAAAGTCACTCATTTGAAATGAAAAACTTTAAGTATAAAATAAAATACCGAAAACGAAATAGGTATTTAATTTGGTCAAAATGGTGTCGATATACAGTTGGCAACAAAGAAGCCAGATAGCTCGCATTTTCTAATATTTCTGATATTTATCAAAGCTGTAGAAAGAGGGGAGAAATAGCTATTGAACCTGATAATAGGAAGTAGAAAAAGAGGATCGATTTCTGTCAAAGTCCCTCTTTTGTTTCCAGGGAAATATTGCCGCTAAATTCTTGAGGTTACGATTCTCCATTTAAAATAAAAGATTTTTTTTTAAAGGATATATATATATATATATATATATATATATATATATATATATATGTTTGTAAAGGGTGATCATCCAGATGTTCTCAAATGATAGACTGCCGAAAATTTACTTCAGCATTTTATTCATCTATTTTACAGTACTATTAGTGCCATTCTCAAATTAGAAGGTATACAATGGCTGATGATTGTCATGAAGACATACCTAGCCTTTCGCTTATAAAACACACACACACACACACACACACACATGTGCGCATCTCCGCATAAGCGAGTACCGACTTTTTAAAATTCATATATTTAAAAAAACTAATTACCCAAACATAATTTGACCAAATATAATTTTACTGCCATCGAACCTGAAGTGGAGTGATAAGTGTTTCGAACACAACTGAAGGCTCGAACAATGTTTCCTGTTAAGTCATTAAATAGTGAGGTACTCGCTTGAGGTACTTTTCATAACTATCCTATGCATGGTACGAAAGAAAAGGACGAATATAACCGAAATATTTCTACGTACGAATACTTATGAGCAACATATATATATATATATATATATATACACACACACCATTGCCAGTCTTTAATACTTAATATATTCATTTACACGAACGTGCAGTATTAATAAAAGCTTCTTTCCATTTTTATTTGATGCTCATTTAAGCGATTCATAATATGCTATAACGTACATTCCTGCAAAGCAAACATAGATCCACTAACAACCAACTTAAATATGTGTTTATCATTTCACACTTAATCTATTCGGCTCTGTTAAATTCATTTTAATGTACATAAAACTTAAAACGCTTTATATTATTAGCTAACTAATTATAATTCAGGACGTAATCAACTTGCTTTAAATCAGTTTCTAAAGAGCAACTTTTTCCACTATTCTCCTTTTATTCTTTTATATAAACTGAGAATTTGAATTGAAAGACACTATCATAGAGCATGCGCAGACATAGCTATATATATATATCACGTTATAAATGTTGTCTAATTTTGTAACATCTGAAAGAAAGGAGAGACGTTACAAATTCCATTTGCAAAGAATGTAACAATCATAAAGATTGTATTGTACATTCTGACTGAATTTAGATCCTTGTCTTATTTTATGTCTGATCTTTGTTCTCTTTAAAGTTCTCGACATATAATCTAAGTCCTTCGGGTAACGATTAATTTTTTACTGACTTTTTCACGTAACGTTTAAATTGCATTGATTACATTCCACAGTTTTAAGAGTGTGCTGCTAATGGATTGGTCATCGAAAAAATGCGAAATTTTATCCCCTGTAAGAGCACATCAGACATTAACCTTAGGGAAGTTTCGCTCGTATTATTTCACTTCCTAGGGCAGTGGTCGGCATTGGTGGCCCGCGGGCCATTTCCGGCCCTACACCGACTCTTGTTAATACCCCCGGCTTGGATAATCTATGCTTGTAAAAATGTATTGTTTAGATTAGAAAAATGACTTTTCAGTATTAAAAAAATTGACAGTTTCTTAAGTTATAATCTTATTCAATTGAATTCTTGAAAATCAATTAATAACTGGATAGGCAAATATGTTGCCAATATTGCGGGACAACAAGAGAAATTAATAGTTTAGAAGAGCACTTGTATCCTCACGCATTGTTCCAAAATATACCTTCAACTCTCGAAAAGTAAGGGAGCGTATTTGGTCCTATTCAGTCTGAAAACAGTTTGATCTCAATCCTTTCTGCTTGAGTATAGGGGTTTTCAACCGGGGTACATGTACACCTAGGATACAAAGTGAGCTGACAAAATACGGGTTTTCTTCATTTTGTTTTCTTTTGTAAATTCATTTTTCGAAGCATTTCAACAATGCAAGTTAATAATTATTATATACTCGTATATATATATATATATATATATTATGCAGGAAGGATGGGCCAAGGGCGAACTCCCGCAAAAACGCCCACACATAGAGGAAGAAAAGACCCAAAATCAAGGTTTAAGGTTTACGAGATGCAGAGACACTCTGTGTTTGAAAGATTGGAGGTCATACATAGGAGTAAAAATGGATTGTGGAAGATTGTTCCAGATTTAATCGGTTGCGTAAATAAAAGATTGAAAATACCGATTAATCCTTGCATTAGAGTGTTGGACAGAAAAGGAATAAGAACGTGTCGAAAGTCTGGTACTACGTGCCCCTTAAAGGAGAAGGCATGCACTTTGAGAGTTCAGAAGAGCAGTGTCCGTTATAATATCGATAGCAAAGAGAAAGTGAGGCAACATTTCGGCGAAGAGAGAGAGGGATTGAAGACTGTCAGTAAGAAAAGAGGAAATGATGAGACAAAAAGCCTTTGATTCCATCCAGTCAAGTAGAGCTGTATGGGTTGACCTACCCCACACATGAGAAGCGTACTCCAAACAGGGGCGGACATGACCCCTGTACAGAGACAGCAACTGAGTGGGGGCGAAGAAACTGCGGAGCCGGTACGTCACACATAACCAATTAGAATCTGGTTTGGAAAGCGTATATGTGATCTTTCCAGGAAAGATCACGAGAAAAGAAAACACCAAGAATATTAAAAGAGGAAGAAGGATTGAGTTGTGTGTTGTTGGAGATAAGGGGATAGTAGTGTGGAAGATTGCGACGAGTAGACAGATGAAGAAACTGAGCTTTTAAGGCATTGAAAGCCACAAGGTTTTTTCTACCCCAAACAGAGATAGTAGAAAGGTCAGAGGTCAGGTGCACCATAGCAATCCTACGTGAAGTATGGAGTGACTGTTGAGAAGGACGCTCTTTGAAACAGGTGAAGAAGTGAAGAGTGGAATCATCAGCATAGGAGTGGATAGGACAGGGAATGCGACTTAAGAGATCATTAATAAATAAAAGAAAGAGAGTGGGTAACAGGATAGAGCCTTGAGGAACACCAATATTAATAGCTTTAGGAGAAAAACAGTGGCCATCTACAACCGCAGCTATAGATCAGCCAGAAAGGAAATTAAAGATAAAGGCACAGATAGAAGAATAGAAACCGAAAGAGGGCAGTTTGGAAATTAAAGATTTGACGTACTCTATCAAAAGCTTTGGATCTGTCTACTGCAATAGCAAAAGTTTCACCGAAATCCCGAAAGGAAGATGAACAAGAGTCAGAGAGATATGCAAGAGGATCACCAGTAGAGCGTCCCTCGCGGAACCCATACTGACGATCTAAAAGAAGATTGTAGAAATAGAGTTGTTTAAGAATTTTCCTATTAAGGATAGATTCAAAAACTTTAGAGAAGCAAAAAATCAAAACAATTGAACAATAGTTGGAGGATTGACAGCGGTCATCCTTCTTTGCAGGATGAGTGAAAGCGAACTTCCACCAGGAAGGAAATGTACCAGATGAAAGACAAAGACGGTTTGCCTAGTTTGTCAAGTTTGCCAAGTTTGCCTAGGCAGGGTGTCAGCACAGAAGCACACTTCTTGAGAACAACAGGAGGGACACCATCAGGACCGTATGCCTTCCTAGAGTTGAACCCAGATAGGGCAGAGAAAATATCGTTGGAAGAAATTCTAATTTCAGACATAATTAAGTCGGGGGGGGAGGAGGAGATAGAGAAACAGCACCGGAATCGTCCATGGTTGAGTTGGAGGCGAAAGTCTGAGCGAAGAGTTCAGCTATGTCAGGAGAAGAGACGTTTCGGTAACTGAGACGTCAGAATGGAAAAGAGGAGGGAAAGAAGAAGTAACGTTGTTAGAGTGGTTCTTGGCTAGGTACCAGAAAGAGCGAGAAGAATTATAATTATGATTATATATATATTAATATATAATATATATATATATATATATATATATCGTAAAGAACGATGCTTGTATAGGAGATATTCCGCGCAAGACGAGAGAGAGAGAACGAAACAAATGAAAAAATGAGGTAACCACCCGAGAATCGAACCCGGGATCTTCCGATTGCCGGTCAGATGCGATACCATTACACCATGGGCCTCACTCTTCCAAATGCCGTAATTCTTCTACATACTCGCAGAAACCAATGCCCCAAGGGGCACCTCCCGCATGCCGTAACATTATATACATTCAACTGCAAAGAACACGCAGTATAAATAACGTAAAGAACGACGCTTGTATAGGAAGAGTGATGCCCATGGTGTAATGGTATCGCATCTGACCGGCAATCGGAAGATCCCGGGTTCGATTCCCGGGTGGTTACCTCATTTTTTCATTTGTTTCGTTCTCTCTCTCTCGTCTTGCGCGGAATATCTCCTATACAAGCGTCTTTCTTTACGTTATTTATACTGACTGTTCTTTGCAGTTGAATATATATATATATATATATATATATATATATATATATATACATCAGCTACGTCGTAGCTGATGTCGTAACACCACTTCCCGTTGATCAGCGAAGTTAAGCGACATTGGGTCTGGGTAGTAGTTGGATGGGACCGTCCTCCGCGTCCAGGTTATGTAGCGACCCGTGGTTCGGATCGCACGTAAAGCTGTAGGTCCTGTCCGTCATATGACCTTAGATGTTGCGAAGGAGGTTAAACAACCCCAATCATTATATACATATATATATATATATATATATATCAGTGGCGTGCGGTGATTTTTCGTCAAGGGGAAGCAATTCAAGCAAAAACAACAAAGATTATATAAAATAAAAATAAAACTTTAAAATACTCGTATATAATAAAAACAAAACACATATAATCATCTACTTACTTTACTTATAAGTTAATTCTATTCTTCTTTCTGTTTTATTAAATATATCTATTATTTCTTCGTAAAAGGCATCGGTTTTCATATCCTTAAGAAGCTTTTTCTCAATTGAGATTAAAGCTAAACTTGCAAGCCTTTCTTACCCTTGCGCATTTCTAGCGTAGTTACGTATTCGCTTTAAATGAGAGAATGACAGCAGAGAGCACGTAAAGTTGCCAGATATTTCAAGAAAATTAACTATAAGATCTGGACAGCGATTTCTAAATTGCTTCCTTTTTGACATAGGGAAGGATAAAATAACGATAATATATATTTTTTTCGCTTAACATGGCCATGGAATTTTTTAGTAGAAAAACTATATATGAAACTTGTTGTATTCAATAAATACTACATTATTAAACATTAAATGAGTTTTTAGAATGGAAAGAAACAATTTGTAACAGTAAAAAAAAGCGAAAGTCATTGGGAAAAAGGATGCATTTCGTCAATTGTTGTCCAACTCGAGATTTTTTGCGTCGGCTTTCTTAAAGGTTCTTGCACGAACGGCAACCAATGTACAGGGTGTCCCAGAATTAACTATTTCAATGAAATCGGACAAATTTTTTTAAAAACACACTTTTATTTATGTTTATCATGTTTAATATGTGTTAAAAATGTATAAATTTCTAAATTTTTTTCAGAATTTTATTTTCATAATTTTTTCATTATCTGGTCCAATGAAAGACCGTCTGAGTAGTATAGCCGCAAAAGGGGAGAGTGCAAGAATGTTGCAGGTTATTATGTAATGTTGCAAAGGGGGTGGGGGTTGTTGCAAATTGGGGTTGTTGCAAAGGGGGTTGTTGCAAAGGGGGGTGGGGGGAAAACTTGGAGGCGGCGTTATCCCCCAAGAGAGAGAGGAGGAGAGAAAGGAGGAGAGGTGTTCACCTGGCAGGAGCCAAGTGCACATTAAGACTTCAGCCGAGTTGGCGTTGTTTTATAGGCTCCTAATCAGCCAGTTGGCGTAAATGGCTTGAGTTGCCAGATACCGCGATACCATTGTATACATTATTATAGACTCCTAATCAGCCAGTTGGCTGTAAATGGTTGTCAGATACCTCTTTTTAGCAGTATTATTGCATACATTATTATTATATACGCCTAATCAGCCAGTTGGCTGTAAATGAGTTGCCAGATAGCGCCATGTATTCCGAAGACAGAGTTGCCAGATACCATTGTATACACTATTATAGACTCCTAATCAGCCAGTTGGCTTAGAAGGCTTAAATATTGCCAGATACCTGTTGTATACATTATTATATTTCGAATACCGGTAGTAGAAGGCATAACAATAAACAACATTGCATCATTCTTTTTATTATAAATATATAGAAAATAAATATACATTTGAGGAATATGCGTATAACAGAAATATATACACACAATTATGGATATATATATATAAAATAAAATATACATTTCATATACACTTCAATAGAAATATGTACATAACAGTACAGGAGAAATATACACACACACACAATTATGGTGATATATAAAATAAAATATACATTTCATATACACTTCAATAGAAATATGTACATAACAGTACAGGAGAAATATCACGCAAAATATATATATATATATATATATATATATATATATATATATATATATATAAACACAAATCAATAGAAATATGCGTATAATCGGGGAAATGTCAAGCAAAATATAATATACAATTCACTTTTTTTTCAAAATACTAAACTCGGTCTTAATCGAGTTTACAATTACATCATTATTGCTCTGCATTACGCAGTATATGCGGCTTAATAATATTTCACCGCTTAAAGTATAGGGAAACCTGTATTCGATATGAAGGCTTTCATATCGTTCAGTACTATTTTTGTTCCCACTTTACAACCGGTTGGTAAGTCATCTTTAAACACGTCTAGAATACAATCAAAAGCACGCACAAAGAGTTCATCGTTAGCTACATTATTAAACACAAGTTTATAAGAACGCTTTTCCAATCGAGGGTTTATTTCTACCGACTCGAGCTTTTCAATCGTGAACTCACTCAACATAGCGGCAATTGAAATAATCTTCTAAATCGTTACGACAACTGCGCTATATAAAGAAATAGTTCTTCAGGGTGAACGGTGTAGGTGAGCTCAGCCTTGTACCGATCAATTGCTTTGTACCAAAGTTCATGGTATTTCAAAGAGTCTAAACTTTTTAAATAAACATCCAGCACTAGACCATTCTCACCAGTCCTACACTCGGTAAACCCATCGAGCAGAGCGGTGTATGCGTATTCAAGTACTGTATCAAAATAAAGCATATCCGTAACACGCGCGTCTAATATAGGTTTCAGTTTACGGAATCCGACGATTTCAAACATTCTGTCGAGGATGAAACGGTTTCGCGTAGGAATAAGAGCGTTATTATCAGAAGCATTCTTCCACATCAGCCTTATATCAATGCACGGCCGATCGTTATTTATACACAACGTACATACAACGGCGTATGAGGGTGCGTCACTAATCTGCTCTCTTCTTGTACCTACGTTAGCAGGTATTTTATAACGATCTTCACTCCACTTCTCAACTATCACAAAGATTCTATTCATCTCCTCGATACTTAAATAAACCCGTTTGTTTGTCGGTCTACATTCCGTTTCCAGTACATAGCTAATGGTACCGGAATTACGCCTGAACACGCGCAACGATTTCGTCACGGACACATCGTACGAGGCGTTGAGAATGCTGCTCAAAGGAAGTTCCATCGTATTCGAAGAGCGCACGTCCACTCGGCTCAAGCTCTGAGATAACTATGAGCCGTGTGAGGCACAGGCAGGAATGGTTCGACGGGCGGCTGACTCGATGATACGTGAATGGGCTTGTTCCGCGAGTCGAATTGTTGTACCGGTACAAGAATATCACTACCAGCCTACGCACCAGACATTTTGGATAAGAACTAGGAACATTTTACTAAACATCTCCACACTCCGGCGCACTATTTGAGAGGAACATATGTTCATATTTTTCCTTTCTGCCCATCAAACGATACTCGTCTCTAAACTCTGTTAAAAATTCACGCAGGGCACTAGCCACAACCTCACTACGAACCTCATCATGATATACGTTAATATAGTGATAAAAATACTTAAGATTGTCCATGATCACGAGATTCACATTTCCAGTCGTAGGGTATGAGTAATCGACATGGTGTAGCATGACGTAATACCGCTTGTCACACCACCCATCAGCAAGACTCATTATCCATACCTGCTGCTTCTCTTCTGCACGCGTTGTTTCTTTTACTTCACGGTGTATGTGAGACTTTATAAAGTTTAGCTCTGCAGTATACTTCAGCACATCGTCTGTGCAACGAAAGCCTTCAACGGTCTCACCAGAACATCCGTAGAGTATTTGTACATCTTGGAACTTCGCACAATCCAATGTGTTTTTAAAAGAGGCATAGGAGGGATGAATAGGAAGTTTTTCGGTATCCACCACATCCTGGCACTTTACTGAATACCATTTCGTAAACGTTGTACAAGCAATATTAAAGGTAGCCATTTGAATACACGTCTGATCTGAATACACGTCTGATCTCTCGGGCTTACTGCGGTCGACTGACCACGCAGGGACTCCCAGATAGTAGCATGACTCACGGTCTTACAGTGGGCGGAGCTTAGAACTTTCACCTACACACACACACACACACACACACACACACACACACACACACAAAGGAGAAAGTGAAACGCTATTTGAAACATGATTTATTTAATAAACGAGATATTCAAGTTATATATATTTACAAATACGATTTAATAAACGAGATATTCAAGATATATATATATATATATATATATATATATATATATTTACAAATAGATACGATTATATACAAGACGTGTGAGTTAGAAGCATCATTGGTATCCAAAGGGTACGGTATCATAGGTACCAGGTAACTGGTAACGTTTCCTATAGGTGTTACGGCACACCATCGTACCCCTAAGTTCCTTCACGCCCCCAGCTTCTGCGCCCGAAAATTGTGGGTGCCTACAATTAGTTGGTGAGGTTGTTCATCCAAACATACTAGATCCTTCAACGACTCAAAGTTAACAACCTCCCGATTCGCATGGTTGAGCGTAATACCCTTTGCCTTCACGATATATTTCATTTCATCCCCCACCCTGACCCGTACCCCATAAGTCTTAGGTCCTGTTGAGGCAAAAGAGTCGGCGTATGCGTTGTCCCCATACTCATCCTTGATCTCATCAGTGAGCTCGCCGAGGAACTCCCCAATAGTGGGCATGTATTCACCCTCCCTCTCTGTGAATATCACGCTATCTGTATCGGCATACAATACTCTCCGCCCAAGAGAATGCAATAGACCCCAAAGTTTTATACGGGCGTAGGCTGTTGTGAAGCTGGCCACAGGTATGTTTGTAACCCTTGAGGTATCTGTGGCAAATTCAGTGTTGTTGTACTTTATTACGTAAGTATTACCTACATTTACGATCTCCATGACCTCTTTATCGGGGGCATTGGCATAATCCCAGACATCGCTATAACTTTGTGCCAAATGAATGCTCCCTCTGCCGGTATTCTGCGCAAATTTTCCCCATAGACTGTTTAGACACAACTTTGCACTAAAGCGCTTGCCAGGATTCTTTACAATTTGGACACGATCAAGTTGTATACCTTCGCGGTCGCGGTAACGTTGAATATAGGCAGACTTTTCATCTTCGGTATCAACTCCTCGCGGATACCCTGATGCCTCAACCTTATCCTTCAAAAAGGTGTTTATATATGGTGTGAAAAGGTTGGGTAGCTTCTGAAACCTCCACACCTCATGTATCTTCAGTATTCTATAACCATGGCGCACGGCTAGGGCCAACTCAGGACTTGTATATACGCCTCTGATCTTACGCTGGTGGGGTATATGGTTACATTCGCCGTTATCCTCTTCCGCGCACTTCACGCACAGGGGAAACATGAGCTTGTCGTCGATAACGACAGGTAAGATCGGCATCCATAAATTGCGTGGGGGGAGTACGTCTACGAAAGAGATCCCAAAGTAACGATCATTCAAATTTTTTGAAAATTCATTGATGGATGGTAGGCTAGGCCCCACCAGTTTCTCAGGAGCGCCCACGGGGTACGGATTGCTCTTCATCACGTATGGGTATAAAGAACAGAAATCGTAGTAATGGAGCTTCACGCCCTCCGTAGGTGGGAAGTATAGTCTGAAAGGATTTGTACGTCCTCCAAACAAGCTATCACCACATTTGAGAGGATCCAGCACCATTGAACGCTTGATCGCTTTTATTTCCTCACGGTACACCTCGTCTGTCTCCATCCGTGCATCATATTCATGCTCCCACAAGACTTTGTGAGTGAACTGTGATCCTATAAGTTGATCGCGGGTGCGGGTCGATGCAAGACAGTCGGCAGGAGACCTACCGTTGATATCTCCGGTGACTCCGCACTCAGGACGGGGGCATCCATGCCACCAGCAACCGTTAAAGGAGTACACAGTCTTCACACCAGTGACACGGTTTTCACTTAACCCATCAACCCAAAAAACACGTCCATTAATCTTAATGGGTACTTCACCCGTGTTGCGGGCGTGCTTTATGTATACACCTGTCTGTTGCTGTAGGTGTATGAGCCAGTAAATAGCCTTGTGCCCGTAACTGCGGGGATTGTTTCGGTGAATAATGGCTAAGGTGTCTTTCGGCATGAAGTTATTCTTGAACACCGTAAAACATAATGATGCGATGGTGGTTGCGACTTGCAGTGGATCGCATTTGAAACGGGCTATGTACATCCTTCTAAAGGCCTGGAAACATACTCTAAGCACGCGCACATCATTCACGCAATAACGCTCACATTCATCAGCTATATTATAAGGGTTACTTTCATTAAAACTGTCGTAGTATCGATCAAAGTCTTCACGTTCATCCATGCAGTCAAAATAATGTTTGGGGGGTGGTGGGCCTACGTAGTTTAAAGTCTCGCTGGTGAGGAAAGTGTATGGGAAGTATCCTTTGGAAACTTCAGCTGCTACTCCCATCACCTTGGGTAGCTTTGCTAATTTACAAGGTGTGAATAATAAAGTATCTTTAAATTGTACATTGCCTCTTATCTGCATCTGTATTAATTTGTTGCCTCTTTTCAATGGATCACCTGTAAATATCTCAGAGGATTCGTGTTCAAGCAACTCCTTATAAAGGAACTGCGTGTCAAACTTTGCCCCGTTATGGGCGAGAATATACACAGTCATTTTTTTGAACTTGTCGGCTAACTTGACAATATAGGACACAAATAGTTTCACAGGACTATCGCTGACATTCGTTTTAAAAACGTTTGTCCGTTTACCACATTTGGGGCACTCGTCACATTCGATATCCATACACTCATCACAGATAGTCTGGCTCACAAGTAAATGTGGAATTACCTCTTTGGTTTCAGCGTTCGTATATGTTTCTATATCGTAGTATACAGTTATACAGGGGTTATTTTTAGGCTTAGCATCTTTCATATAACATACATGCTTTACTCCATCCGCCTTATATTCCTCCTGGCATGTAGGACAGTGAATTACGTCACACTTGTGCTTAAATTTTCCCCAATTATCCATTGTGTGAAACATACCACATTCACAGATTCTCATTTTCCTGCACGTGCCAATTGATTTATGGAAATCAAAACAGCTATTATTGAAAAATGTGCGTCTACACACATCACAGTCTCTCTTCTCAGCTTCAACTACACGGCTTTCACATTTGGTGCTTTTACACTGCTCACATACCATGTGACATTCTTTACAATGTCTCACTATATCATCCGCAAACTCGAGGCACCCCTTACACAAATCATGATGTCTCCCATATTTTCGACTTTTGTCATAACTCGCGTAAAGCCACCTTATATTACGGATGGGGAGATACGTTGTCCCTGACAATCCTAAAATAAGTAGGGGCCTTGTACGATCTCTCACACAGCTTTTAAAAACATACACAGTCCTACGACGATCATCCAACCCAAACACAACTATGCGGACATTCATTTCCTGTTCTACCCTTCTCAGCTCTTCAGGACCCATATTACAGTCAAATTCAAGTTCACAGTCTTCAGCTAGTTTACGGGCACGCTCCACGACTGTAGGCAACCAAATTTTTTGAGTTCGTGTATTTTGTACAGTAAACATACGTGCTAAGAGTACTGCTATAAAGCCGCAACCACGATCGACGTTTATATGCCGTCTATAAATAGCTTGAGAATTGAAGTTAAGAGTATACGGTATGGCACTATGACCCGCAACACGGTATACATGGTCAATATTTACCGTGAAGTTGTCCATATTGAAGGCTATACTACTTTGGGCGGCTTGCATTATACGCCCTAATATATATTCTACATCTTCAGCCGCCAAACGTCTAAATGGCACTATCACCCAATAATCGTCTACATCACCGTCATCTGACCCGAATCCAAAGGACATACTCGTCCTGACTTCACGCTCGTCACGATTCTGAAGAGCAAACTCTATAATACGCTCTACAACCCGGCGTAGTCCGCGCTCAATACCATTGCTATACATGACTCTAGGGTCGACCCTGACTCTATACCGATTTCTAGTCAAGGCTGGGGTGGGGGCTGCGGATCGCACCAATTCCAGCGTTATACCATCCTCAACAGAACGGGGGGCGGAATTAGTGGATATATTAGGTGCTGCTGATGGGGGCCCTGTTGCGTAGGAGGTTGGGGCTCTATTATTGTAGACTTAACAGAACGGGGGGCGGCGGATGAATAAGGGGATATATTAGGTGCTGCTGGGGGTGTTGTTGCGTAAGAGGTTGAGGGTTGGGGATCTATTACCGCTGCAACAGACGCGTATTTCGGTCGCTTTATACCTGACGTGGGTATCTCATACCTCCGCTTTGGACGTGTTACCGGTATCGCTGGTGAGGGTTCAGGGGAGGAGATCACAACTACACTGTCGTCGAGGTCATCCGTAATGATGGGCTGCTCTACCTCATCGTCATTCACGGTTCTGTGGGAGAAGAAATATAAGGATCAGCACTCAAAATTTGTAATATTTTGTAAATGACTCACTTAGGAGTGTGACGTGTTAGAAATGGACTCTGTAGAAAAATTCAGATTCACGAGCCCATCCACATGTATTATATCTGGACCTACAGGATGTGGTAAAACTGTGTTTATGCTTAAAATCATTAAAGAAAAGGGGGAGATGTTCTCGAAATTTGTGCATAAAGTTATATGGTGCTATTCGACGTATCAATCAGTGTTCAACGAGTACCAAGATGATATTTTGTTCCACAAAGGCGTATATGACGTTAATTCGTTAAAGGGAAATGAACATACAATCATTGTAATTGACGATCTCATGTTGGAGATGGATAAAACGTTTGCCGAGACATTTACAGTATTCTCCCACCATCTTAACATAAGCGTGTTCTTCATCAATCAGAATCTATTTTTCAAAAATAGATACATGCGCGATGTGTCGTTAAATACGCAATATCTAGTCTTATTCGCGCAACGTAGAGATGTATCACAAATTGGGGTATTAGCCAATCAAATGTTCCCGAATCAGCGTAAGGAGTTTTTGGAAGTTTATAAAGAAGCTACAAGCACGCGTTACGGATATTTGCTTTGCGACCTTCATCCGCGAAACACGTTTAGAGTGCTTCTGCGAACGAATATATTTCCAAACGAGCCTGAAACGGTGTATATTCCAGAATGACAAAGAGACTAAAGAAATACCGTGAATTAATAAAAATCTATCATCGACTGCCTCGGGCAATGCAGCAGATGTTTATTAAAAATATCGATGCCGACTTTTTAAAATGCATCTGTGAAATCTGTCTTAACGTTATAAATTGCAATGTATCAATGAAAACCCATCAGAAGGCTCGCCTACGCCGCTACAAGAACATAATACGTGCACTCGCTCGTAAAAGCCAAACTGTAGCGAAGAAAAAGCGAATTATTGTACAAACAGGAGGGTCATTTCTCCCCATCTTATTTTCAGTTTTGGGTCCTTTACTGACTAGATTAATATAATGAAGAAAGTGGTAGTGATTCCCCACGAGGTGTACGCCTCACTGCAAAGAGACACGGATCTAGATCCCCGTAAAAGCAGACTTAAAAGAATGGAAAGCGAATTGTTAGCCCTATTAAACAGTGAAAAAACACCTGATGAGAAAAGAATCTTATACCAAGAAGCTCTGCAGAAATTTCTTCACGAGTACGAAAATTATAAGAGCCCTACAGAGATTCCTGTGGTTATTAGGCACAGCACGGGGGACGATGGCGACATAGGATCTGTACCCGACGACACAGCTGACCAACCAAAAAGATTAGCCACACAACATATCGAACATGTATTAAAAAATACCCTCCCACTTACATTGAGGAGTAAAGGCTTAAGTCTTTATAATCTATTGAATGAGGATCCCGCCATACAATGGACCGATACAGGGGAGATCATTGTGGAAGGATCAAAGGTACAGGGATCGAATATCGTAGACATTGTCCATGATCTGGTGAGAAAGTGGGATAGGCCATCACCATCAGGATGGAAGCATATTAAAGCAAGACTACAACAAATAAATGTCCCTAAAACGTTGATAGGAAATCTGAACAGGTTAAAAGACTTGGAACATGCAACGCCTGTGACACAATTGAAGGCGCCGTCACCCCCGGCGGTAACACCTTTGAAGAGGAGCAAGAAGAGGTTAAACCAACCCTACCCACGTGCCTCTAAAATACGCAAATGGCTAACGTATTAACTAAACGCTATTATGACATTTCTACCCCATCCTCTTACGGCGGCGTAGATAGACTGTACAGAAGTGTTTACGGAGTAGGAAAAAAAGATGTTGAAAGATTTTTGAGGGAGCAGGACGCTTATACGCTTCATAAGCCTGTGAGAAAAAGGTTTAAAACAGCCAAGACAACGGCTTCCTCGATTGATTCTATTTGGCAAGCAGATTTAACAGACATGCAAAGATATTCTGTGTATAACGATGGTTACCGCTACATTCTATTCATAATAGACGTGTTCTCTAGATATCTGTGGCTAGTTCCTCTGAAAAATAAATCACCTGAAACAGTTGCTAAAGCCACCAAAACGCTAATGTTAAAAGAAAACAGGGTTCCTGGCTATTTTTGTACGGATATGGGGAAGGAGTTTATAGGCCGTGCTTTTCAGAATATGTTGACAGAGTTTAATATCAGCAATTACACAACCAATTCTATACATAAGGCTTCTTTAGCTGAAAGAGTTCAGCGCACCATAAAGGAACGCATGCACCGTTATTTTACACATAAAAACACATACAGATTTCTAGACATTCTGGAATCATTGGCATCATCCTACAACCGCTCACACCATCGCACGATTGGGGCAACACCTAACGAAGTTTTAGAAAGAGGTACGCTCCCGAGAAGAGATGGATCACCACCACCACCACCACCACCACCACACTCTGTGCGCTTCAAAATCAATGATTATGTAAGGCTGTCGCGTTCGGGGAATAAATTCGCAAAGGGTTTTGAGCAAGGATGGACACGCGAGATTTTTAAAGTTAGGGCTGTGAGACCTAAAGTGATAATGATGTATTACATTGAAGATTTGAATGGGGAAGAAATCTCAGGAGGCTTTTACCGCGAGGAATTGCAGAAAGTTGCGTTTAATTTAGAAAAAAATGTGTTTAAAATTGAGAAAATTTTAGGAAGCAAAGGTTCAGGAAGGAGAAAAATGTACCTGGTGAAATGGCTAGGGTACCCAGAAAGCTTCAACACCTATATAAAAGCTGATGCAATAATGAAGCTTAAATAGTATGCAACATGGCTCCTAACCATTTCTACGTCACACTCCCGTCCTCCTCGTCCCTGTCTGTACACCCTAACAACACGCTAGCCAACTTTGTAACAGAACTCCATGGGCACATTGAATTGGGTCGTGATTCGTATGAGGTGGGGATATGCGAAATTCAGCTGGACACCGTCTTTTTAAATATTGAACATAAAGAAACCGTTTTTACGATTCTTAGAGACATTGACGAGTGTGAAAAAGCTGGGGTAGCTATGGATGAAACTATGCGCATCGCTCGGACTAAGATTACACGGTATTACAGTACAGAAGTAAGACTAGGGCCGGGTCAATATGGTTCGGCCGAGGATGTTGTGAGAGGCTTAAACGTGAGTTTAAGAAACTCAAACCTTACGAATGATTTAGTATATGAAATCGTAAACAACCCTGCACATACACTAATCCTAAAATCAAAGACTAACAGACGTCTTAAAGAACATAGAAAGTTCAAAATTCTAACCAACGGCCGATATAGCGCAGCCTTCCAAAGAGACACATTTCACGAGACACAGTATAACTTGTCCAGATTAATGTATCAATTGAAGATGGAGAAATTGGCTGAAAGGTCCCCAGACATGTGCTATATTTACAGTAATATAGTGGAGCACCAGTTTGTTGGGGATACCCAGGCACGCCTGCTGCGCATTGCTCACATCCCCAACCATAGAGGAAGGAGTTTGAGTATTACATATGACAGGCCCCATTATGTGAATGTCGCAACTAATTTAATAACCAATATCACAATATATATAAGAACGATTGAGGGCGAAAACTTCCCATTCGGTAACGGGAGCTTAACAGTGAAGCTACACTTTCGACGCACTGAGTTATAATGGATAGAAAGCCTTTCACCGTCTATCGAGGGATGCGATACCAGCGCGGTAGTGGACTTGGATCCATTTTTTCATCCATACTACGTACGGCTGTTCCTTTGCTGAAGAGGGGTGCCAGATACCTTGGAAGGAAAGCGCTACAATCAGGCCTTAACACTGCAGAAGACATATTGGCCGGGGCTAAACCTAAAGAAGCTCTAAAAAAACATTTAAAGCGTACACGGAACGAAATCATCAAAGATGCAAAGAGAAAAATGCGTGGTGGCGGGAAGAAGAAGAGGGCTCCCCGGAAGAAGAAGGGGTCACGTGGTATTAAACGTAAAAGGCTATCAAAAAAGAAATGCTGTAAGCGAATGAAACCTATGGTTGACCACTTTTTTGACTGATATAAGCTAAGGATATTGATCTCATGAATCATAGTTTGTTTACCACTTGTCGAGAGAGGAGTCACTATTTCGCCATGGCACGCTTCATCCACCCATGTAGTTCACAATGCTGTAAATCGGAGCTGTCCTTTTTTGAGCTCCCGCCAACCCAAGTTTCTATTGAGCACAGTGACTTTATTACAATTAACCCTTTAAACACAATTAGTTCACCGAGTGCACCTATAGAATTCGTGATACCCAGCTCAGGTCCTTACTTTTTTGATCCAAGCTGTGTGCACATGTACGCTAAGCTACGTATAGCCCATTCTGATGGAACGGCCTGCGATGACAAATATGCTGTATACCCTGAAACAAACTTTCTGCACGCCATATTCAACCAGTGTGACGTATATTTAAATCAGACCAACATATCGGCAGGCACGGGGTACTATCATCTACGAGCCTATTTGGAAAATGTCCTCAACTTTTCCAAAGAAGCGAAGGCTACCTTTTTAAGTGCGGAGGGATATTATCAAACTAAAGATGAAAATAGTATAAAGGACAAATTTAAAAATTCTAAAAAGAAAATATACGAGTGTTTTGGACGGTTGCACACAGATTTCACTTTCCAGGAGAAGTTGCTTGTGAACGGGGTGGATATGAAAATAAAGCTCACCCGCACGAGTCCTGAGATCTGCTTAAATCTGGATGCGAATCAAGAAGAGGGTGCAAAGTCCGTTGTGGTTCACATTATGGACACATACCTCCGCGTACGGCGAGTGAAATTAAGTTCACCAAAACAACTAGAAATTGAGAAAAATTTACTAAACGCTACAGTGAAATATCCTATTAACAGAGTGCAGATCAAACTATATACGGTTCCTGCAGGGTTGGCATCGAAGCAGATAGAAAACATTGCCCTGGGAAATCTTCCTAAAAGGATATTAATCGGCATGCAGGACCACGCTTCGGTGAATGGAAAATATAAAAAGAGTGCCTTTAAATTCGAGAATTTCGGACTTAAAAATATAACTCTATACGTTAATGGCACTGCTTTGGGTGGAACAATGGGTACGGACTATTCATCAGACGCTGTGTTACCTCTTTGTGCCAGAGCCTATAGTAATCTGACCCATATTGCAGGTGATTGTGATGAGCTTGGTAATGGGGTAACGCAGGAAGAATTCATTGATCAATTTAACCTTTATCCGTTTGACATTACACCTGACTTATCTGCTAGCGTAAATACCCATTTAACACCACAGCAGAGCGGTAACATCTCAGTGCGGCTGGAATTCGCCAAGCCTATAGACGCTCCTATTAGTGTACTAGTATATCTCGAATCGCAAGCCCTAATAGAAGTAGATAGATTTAGAAGCGTTATCACTGACTTTTAAAATGGATGCTAATACACTTCAGAAAGTAATGGAGCGAGTCACACGTTCCAAATTTATCGGCGTGTTTGCGAAGAATGAAACATTGAGTTTGCCAAGTACGCGAGAATGCGGTAGTCTTATTGTGAACACAGACATCATCGGTAATGAAGGGATTCACTGGATCGCTGTCTATTTTAAAAATAGACAGCGCCTGTACTATTTTGATTCACTCGGTACTCAACCCTGGAGTGACCCTATTATTGTAAAATTTCTCGCTCAGTTACATATTCCCGAAGTTGTATGGAACCCATTTCGTATGCAGGGATATTTTACTAATGTTTGCGGAATGTACTGTGTCTCATTTCTCATGCATATGTCAAATGATAAAGAATTTATAAATTTTTTAAATTTATTTGACCCGTGTCACACTCACCGAAACGATGAAATGGTATGCAGACAGATAAAAAACCGTTTTCCAATTGTACGTACTCGTTGTATATTATAATGTTTTTGTTCGTATATTTGTAACGGTATATTCGTTTATTGTACTGATTTCTTTCATTTAATAAATTTATGAAAATATATTGTGTCTTCTTATCCCAAAAAGATCGAAAAACACTTACATTATTTCGGTGTGACATTGTTGACTGATCAGTATACCCTCCCTATTCCGAGATTCTTCAAAAGATTGTATAACTCGTGTCAAATCCTCATCGGACCTTAAAGGAATAATGCTTTTAAAACATATACAGAGTATACAGAACAGATCCCCATTATGTGAAGATATCTTTGGTTCGAGGATGACGCCATAAAAATTTCGATTTTAGCATAATGGGGAAATAACATGATTGACATTTTTGGCGAGTATCTATTTGACGAGATACTACAACTCTCCATATATATATATAAAATATATAATTATGACACTTACATTTCTATGGTAGTCCCTTGCGTCGGGTTGTAAGGAGCGTCACTGCAAATATCTTCTACGGTTTGCGTTGAAAATAATTCGCCACAATCAGTCGCATTGAAAAGACTAATTGTGGTTAATGCTGCAGTATCACGTTCTTCATACAAGTCTGGGGAGACGTACAGGTCCATGGTGGAGGATGTGTGACACTGCTGACTGATCAGTATATCATCCATATTCCGAGGTTCTTCAAAAGATTGTATAACACGTGTCAAATCCTCATCGGACCTTAAAGGAATAATGCTTTTAAAACATATACAGAGTATACAGACAGATCCCCATTATGTGAAGATATCTTTGGTTCGATTACCAATTTCGATTTTAGCATGATGGGGAAATAACATTGATTGACATTTTTGACTAGTATCTATTTGACGAAATACTACAACTCTCCGTATATATATAAAATCGAATTATGGACACTTACATTTCTATGGTAGTCCCTTGCGTCGGATTGTAAGGAGCGTCACTGCAAATATCTTCTACGGTTTGCGTCGAAAATAATTCGCCACAATCAATCGCATTGAAAAGACTAATTGCGGTTAATGCTGCAGTATCACTTTCTTCATACAAATCTGGGGAGACGTACAGGTCCATGGTTGAGGAATGATTATTCACTGATGCGAAAATAGCTACTGTTACTCCCAACTGAAAATATCCCCTTTTATATGCACATTCGCCAAGCTCCGCCCAAAAGACCAGATGTTCGTAGTGATTGGCTGCCGATGTAGCTGGGTGGAGCTATGACGTGTACCAATCCGCTATAACGAGACCGGACGAGTAACATATATATAAAATCGAATTATAGGCACTTACATTTCTATGGTAGTCCCTTATATTATATTTTTTACTTACAAATTATTAGTATTGTTTGTTAACATAATTGTTAACTTATTTTATAATAAAGAAATTATATCCTAATTATATTTTAAAAAGAACATTCGGTTTCAACGTTAAGCTGTGGTCTAAGGCGGCGTGGCATGAATAAATACTAAAATAAAATTAAATGTTAAAAATCTTTATTCATACGTTATTAAAAGTTAAAAATCTTTATTAATAAAACAGGATAGAAGCATATGAAAGTCAAGGTAAACTATAGTTGTAAATTATAGTTAGGTTATACGATGTTTTTCGGGCATACTACTGCCTCGGGTTAAATGATCCTGTTATTTTAAATCACGTATTTGAAAGAGTTAATCATTATTGCTACATAGAAAAAATCGTGCATTACGATGTTTTTCGGGTATACTACTGCCTCGGGTCAAATGGTCCTGTTATTTTAAATCACGTATTTGAAAGAGTTAATTATTATTGCTACATAGAAAAAATCGTGCATTACGATGTTTTTCGGGTATACTACTGCCTCGGGTCAAATGGTCCTGTTATTTTAAATCACGTATTTAACGACACATCGCGCTCATTTCCATTGCTATATATGGCTCTAGGATCGGCCCTGACGAGATGTATTTCGTAGGTTAGGTTAGGTCTCTTACATATAAAAGTCCATGTGGTAGAGTAAGCAACGAACCCCATCGACGAGATGTATTTCTGAACCCATGTTAAACTGGAGGTCTAATTTACGAGCGAGTGCACGTATTATGTTCTTGTACCGCCGTAGGCGAGAAAGAGTTAATTAGTATTGCTACATAGAAAATCGTGCATTATGATGTTTTTTTCGATTATTATTTATTGAACAAAACTCTCGCTCTCTTTCTATATATATATATATATATATATATATATATATATAGAAAGAGTGGTCTGGAAGGAAGTTTACCAATGATTAAATTCTCTTTGCGAGTGACCCGTTGCCCGCGTCGGGCTAACCTTTGGTTAGCTTCCGCCCGAATTGTTCATTCTGACGAAGGTCAAGCTTTTCACTCCACCTTAGACCTACAGTTTAACGTGGATTCCGAACCACGACCCATCAGCAGCCCAGCGTCTTGACCACTAGGCCTCCTAGGGTACCCATTTATCTACCAACCACTTTCTTTATTGTGTGGAAGGATGAACAGCTGGGTTTTGCTGCGCGCCGGCTGCCGTCGGGTCTCGAACCCTGGGCCGATGGATTCGTAGTCCGCGACGCTAACCACTACACCACCGAGGCGGTATTTGTCATTACTTACTCGGACTATAGTGGATTTAATTATCCCAGAAGAGTTCCTTGTTCCATGCACGGTCTGTGTGTAGCATATATATATATATATATATATATATATATATGTGTGTACGTTTTTCCCACTGTTATTCGTGACTTAAATATTTATAATAAAAATCAAGTGTCTAAAAAAGTTATTTAATAAGCAGAATTTAATTGGATTCATTGTAGAAGTAATAACAATGGCAATATTAATATTTGGAGCATTGGGTACTTATCGAGGGCTGTCTTTAAGAAAGGTCTCTCGCAAGCAGATTTTCTCCGAAACCAACCTCGCTATAGTGGACTGTGTTTTGGGGAAATCCAACTTTCTTCGTTTCTTTTAATTTCGTTTTTTCATTTTTTCTTCGCAGGGAATGAGGCTCGTATGTTTCTTAACTTTTCATCTCGTTTGGTGGGTTTCGAATTGTATCGTAAATTATCGTATTTCGAATTGTATCGTAAATGATCATTTCGTTTCGTTATTCGTGAGGGCTGAATTATGGATAACTATGTTATTTGTTTCGTTCATCTTCAAGTTTAATGAAGCTGGGTATCCCTTATAAAAATTCGTTTCTGTCTAACGAATTATTTATTGGGTAACTTTGTTAATTCTATTATTGCGTAAATCTTTCTAATGTGTTACTGAATAACTATAAATATATATTGTGGTATTTTATATATATATATATATATATATATCAGAAGATATTTAAAAGACTGATATAATTATAGTAAACTTATGTCGAAATAGTTACCCATAAAATTAATTGTTTTCGGCTGAATTATGGATAACTATGTTATTTGCTTCGTTCATCTTCAAGTTTAATGAAGCTGGGTATCCCTTATAAAAATTCGTTTCTGTCTAACGAATTATTTATTGGGTAACTTTGTTAATTCTATTATTGCGTAAATCTTTCTAATGTGTTACTGAATAACTATAAATATATATTGTGGTATTTTATATATAATATATATCAGAAGATATTTAAAAGACTGATATAATTATAGTAAACTTATGTCGAAATAGTTACCCATAAAATTAATTGTTTTCGGCTGAATTATGGATAACTATGTTATTTGTTTCGATAAGTTCAACTTCAAGGAAGCTCAAGTTAATGTTATATTTTGCATATAATCCACTATATACATCTATTGTAAAACACTATATACATCTATATTTCAATTAAGTGTGTAATTATTTAATTCATCTACCATATTGTGGTACACAATGCTTATTAGAATACATGGTGCGATCTGGCAACTCAGCACCCCAATACAAGGCGTGATCTGGCAACTCAGCCAGAATAGAGGCTTATAAAAGATCGAGAAGCTGGTGAATACTCATTCCCAGCTCGGCTCCAGCCGAGCAAGGACCTCTGGTCCTTCTTTTTTTGGCCCTTTGGTAAACCCCTTAGTGGCCTCTTAGGTTAGGAAAACGAAAATAATATGCCTTGCTATCAATGGCAACTACTCTCTCTCTCTCTCTCTCTCTCTCTCTCTCTCTCTCAGGCGTCTCTCTCTCTCTCCTACAGGCGTCTCTCTCCCTCCTTCAGCTCTCTCTCTCTCTCTCTCCTACAGGCGTCTCTCTCCCTCCTTCAGCTCTCTCTCTCCTACAGGCGTCTCTCTCCCTCCTTCAGCTCTCTCTCTCCTGCATGTGTAACTACTGCATGTGTACCTCCTGCATGTGTGCGTATGTGTGTGTACCTCCTGCATGTGTACCTCCTGCATGTGTACCTCTCCCCCTTGGCTGATTAGGCGTATATAGTAATAATGCATGCAATAATACTGCTAAAAAGAGGTATCTGACAACCATTTACAGCCAACTGGCTGATTAGAAGTCTATAATAATGTATACAATGGTATCGCGGTATCTGGCAACTCAAGCCATTTACGCCAACTGGCTGATTAGGAGCCTATAAAACAACGCCAACTCGGCTGAAGTCTTAATGTGCACTTGGCTCCTGCCAGGTGAACACCTCTCCTCCTTTCTCTCCTCCTCTCTCTCTTGGGGGATAACGCCGCCTCCAAGTTTCCCCCCACCCCCCTTCGCAACAACCCCCATTTGCAACAACCCCACCCCCTTTGCAACAACCCCCACCCCCTTTGCAACATTACATAATAACCTGCAACATTCTTGCACTCTCCCCTTTTTCGGCTATACTACTCGTCTGAAGTCATAGAATGGCAAAGAGACTCTCCAAAAGTTAACGTGTGGCTTGGAATGACCAAATCCAAAATTTATGGCCCATTCTTCTTTGCGGAGGCAACTGTAACAGGTACCGTCTACCTTGATATGTTCAGCAGTTTCTCGAACCACAGCTTCTTGATGATGGCATTCTTGATAATGTTGTGTTTCAACAAGATGGAGCACCATAAATTTTGGATTTGGTCATTCCAAGCCACACGTTAACTTTTGGAGAGTCTCTTTGCCATTCTATGACTTCAGACGGTCTTTCATTGGACCAGATAATGAAAAAATTATGAAAATAAAATTATGAAAAAAATTTAGAAATTTATACATTTTTAACACATATTAAACATGATAAACATAAATAAAAGTGTGTTTTTAAAAAATTTGTCCGATTTCATTGAAATAGATAGTTAATTCTGGGACACCCTGTATATACTATGTATCCACCTGATTACCAATCAAATGCTATAAATAGTATAATAAAATGATTTTGTACAAATTATTAACACATATTGAACTGTTTAAACTTTAAAGTATAATACAGCATTTTCTTCTTTCTTTGAATAGGGAAGCATTGCTTCCCTTGCTTCCATGGACCGCACGCCACTGATATATATAGGGATAGAACTCAGAATAGCTGTTGAGGGAAGCTATATTTTTGGGACCTCTTTGCGAGTGACCCGTTGCTTACGTCGGGCTAACATCATGAAAAAGGAAAAACTATAGTGTTTGTCATTTACCATTACTTATTCGGACTATAGTGGATTTAATTTTCCCAGAAGAGTTCCTTGTTCCATGCACGGTCTGTATGTAACATATATATATATATATATATATATATATATATATATATTTAGTGACTCTTTGAACTCGGTGTATATATGCATTTTGTTTGAGAGTACACGAAAACACCTTGATTTTTCAAAAGGGTACGTGGTGGAGACAAGGTTGGAAGCCCCTGAAAGACATACCATTAGGTAATTTGGTAACGACTGACAATTGGAACAATCTTCTCAGACATGAATTCACACTCTGACCGTAATAGTGTGTGCATTATTCCCGTTCTTTCGGTAAAAAAAAGAATGGAAAAAAATAATATGAAAAGAATGTATGAAACTTTGAAAATTGAATAAACTAGAAAGATTGGTTAAACGGTAATTAAACGAGAGAGTGATAAGCAGTTTGTACGGAGGACCTGTGTGAATGGAAACCTTGGTTTCATTTGACGAATCACTATTTGTGTTATTCCTATCTTTTCATGAATAGTAAAACCAAAGTGAAGTTTGGATATTATTTCATACAGATGATGATTGCGTAGATGGTTCGCCTGCCTGCATTGCAAGTGTTCCTCATGATGAGTTTTTCCCATGGAAAATGGGAAAAATTAGTAAGTGACGAATGAATATGGAAATACATAAAATAAGGTTGCCACTTCAACGTGTATACAGTATATGCCAATTCTTGTGACACAAGGATAATATTAAGAAGAAAATTTAATGCTTTACTAGTTTAATATATCGTGGCCAGACGTTTCGTCGACGGACGTTTCGTCGAAAGAATTTTTTTAAAAGAACTTCATTTTCATGTAAAAATAAAATGAATTTGTTTAAAAAGAAAAGAGGTTTATTTTCCTTTACGGGATTTTTTTTTGGAAAGAACTGTATTTTCATTTAAAAATAAAATATATTTATTTAAATTTCGGAAGAAAGAAATTTTAAAATTGTGCCCCTATAAACTTACAAATTATGTGCAATAGCTTTTAGGTATTGCTTTTAGGTATTTAAGTATATATATTTGGTAATTATATATATATTTAGTAATTATATATTATTTATATATTAATATATTATATTAATATATTAGGAGCAAGTGTAGTTTACGTTTCCCCGACACAAAAGGGGACACAAACTACACTAGGTCAAAGTTGGGGAACGTAAACTACACTAGGATCTTTAGGAGACATTTTTTAAATGAATCCATCAAATAAAACGTTAAAACTAACGAAAATATTACGACTTAACCTAATTAATCGTCAATATATATATAACAGTGTATATATATATATATATATATATATATATTTACGATTGGTTAGGTTAAGTCGTAATATTTTCGTTAGTTTTAACATTTTATTTGATTAGGTATACGCGGACAAAGTTGGGGAACGTAAACTACAGTAGCATAATGTAGGGGAATGTAAACTACACTAGGATAATGTAGGGGGAACGTAAACTTTACCCGGCTGTGGACGCTGGTTGGTTTATTAACCTCTAAGTGCGCAATTACCTGGTTGGTTGATTAACCTCTAATTCAGGGGTGGGGAAACTTTTCAGTACCAAGGGCGAAAATCGATAACATAAACACCTCCGCGGGCGTCTGGCAAATTTTGAGCTTATATACAGCGTGTCCCAAAGAAATGTATACCCACTTTGTTCGATAATACCAGCTATGAGGATAATAAATATATTACTTTTTATATGTTTTTTAATAAAGAATTTTCTCCTGAATCTAAATATGTAATTATTTTTATTAAAAATTGAAGAACTAAAAAGTTACAGATGTTTAAATTATAATTATTATTTTCGAGACTTCATGTGCGATATTTTCTAATATTTTAACCGACTGTTTTGAGATACTTATGTTTAGTGTTGATATTGAAGCATAAATGTTGTAATTATTAGTTAATTCAAAAAATTTACAAATTCCATGGTTAAATGACACTTTATCTAAGATGTTCGACGTCTTCCAGAACGTTGTTTTTGTAAGTTTTGCACAGTGCCGTCGGTTTCAAACTTATCTCGTATACGTGCAAAAATATTAGAAAATATCGCACATGAAGTCTCAAAAATAATAATTATAATTTAAACATCTGTAACTTTTTTGTTTTTCAATTTTTAATAAAAATAATTACATATCTAGATTCAGGAGAAAATTCTTTATTAAAAAACATATAAAAAGTAATATATTTATTATCCTCATAGCTGGTATTATCGAACAAAGTGGGTATACATTTCTTTGGGACACGCTGTATATAAGATGTATTTTAAAAAGCTATTTGCTGGGCTGTAAATAAATAATTTTTAGTAAATAATAAATACCTAAGCGGGCGAATTGAAATTAGCTCGTGGGCGAAATTTCGCCCGCGGGCGAGGGTTTCCCCACCCCTGCTCTAATTGCACCATTACATTATCTGAGATGGGGGTGGTAGAAATATGAAATAACCATTTGACGATACGTCTGTCGACGAAACGTCCGTTCAACGAAACGTCCGTTCGACGAAACATCCGTTCGACGAAACGTCCGACGACGAAACGTCCGTTCGACGAAACGTCCGGCGACGAAACGTCCGGCGACGAAACGTCCGGCGACGAAAAGTCCGGCGACGAAAAGTCCGAGCACCTAATATATACATGGTCTCCCAAAAAGGATAATCTATTTTGTTTGATTTATATGTTACAAAGTATAGTGTACATTAAATTTCTGCAACACATCATTATTTTCACAGAACTTTATCTTCTAAATATCTGCGAATTATATTCGTAGAAACATGATACACAAAGAGTCGAAATTACATCACGTTTGATGGAATTAGTGTTTCATTTCATTTACCGATGAAGCAATTCCAAATAAGAGACTAAAAATTTTTTACAAATTTTGAACGTAACGTGACATTCGCTCAATCAGTTTTGTTAAAATAATTTTGTTTTTAAAGTTTTTTCATTTTTTCTGTTTTTCAATAGATCTTCGAAATTTATATCAATTTTCTCTGGATTAACGCATGGCGAAGAAAACTTGCGCATGCGCACTCAATACATGACAGTAAAAACAAAAAATAAAGCTCTGAATGAGCCTTATGCTGTCTCTAAGCTATTTCTCTCAGTCTTAAGTTCCATAAATTTCAGTAAATATTTTTTATATGAAATGAAAATTTATACTCTGTAGTTTGTATTAACTTATCATAAAACCACAATTTCAAGACGAAAATTTATGAAATTTCTAATTTCTGACTTCAGCATTTGTCTGTGCAAACAAAAAATAAGGATTACTTCATCGGTATAAGGAGCCTAATAAATAGTTGTTTAATATAATGAGCCTTTGTATGTATTTTTGTAAAACAAAGTCATGGCCTACTGCCGAGTGCTACGAAAGGGTAAGGTTTCATAACAACATTCATACCATGACCCTATAAATAATCCTAATAATATTATTTGTTTTATTTTCAAAAGAGTGTTTATTTTTTTATTTTCTTCTGAATTTAGTTTTTAAATGCAAAAGGATTTTTTTTACCTAAAAAGTTATTTAATAAAATTATAATGTAAAACAAAGCTATAAATACTCGTACTCAATATGTAAAAGAGTAATAGTAGTTTCCAGTAGTTTCTACAGATTGAGGAAATTCGGCTAATTCGTGGAAAAATTGGATGAAAAGTTGCGCTTCAAAAAAGCGGCTGTGGCTGACGGTAGGTTTTTCTACGAAGTGATGGAAATACGGCTATCTGTGTATTAATTTTAATGTTACAGATACAAAGGTTATGCACTTCCACCCCAAAATCTCTTCTAATCAATCAAATAATATTACTTTCAAAATAAGAAGGGAACCACTAAAGCAATAGCAAGAATTTAAGTATTTGAGTCAAATTATTCTCAGCTTCTTCAATGATGACTCAGACATAAGAAAACAATATCGAAGCTTCTGTTCTAAAACAAACATGATTATAAGGCACTTCAGATCCTCTACAAGTGAACCTAAACTAACTCTCTCTCTCTCTCTCTCTCTCTCTCTCTCTCTCTCTTCATTACTTGTATTTTAGTTTTAGTCTATTTTTGTTTTTAGTTTTTTATTCTTATCTGTCGTACGGACCATTGGTTTGTCATACAATAAACGTTTTCATTTTCTTACATACATACATATATATATCTATATATATATATATATATATATATATATATATATATATATATATATATATATAGGGTGTCCCAAAGGCTAATATCATGTTACATTATGGGGCAGGACGTTTGGAACACACTATATATATATATATATATATGAAAATTATTTCACGAAAGTAACACGTGAAAAATATTTATGATGAATAAAACCACGAAGGAAAGGAAACACAAAATGGTGCTCAAGCGCTTGAGCACCATTTTGTGTTTCCTTTCCTTCGTGGTTTTATTCATCATATATATATATATATATGTTATGATTTAATTTATCATCGAAGTAAAGCTCCACCCTGATGAAACAATTATTTTTTATGTAATTTCATTCATTTAATCATTCCCATGCTAATGTATGACTCATTTTCTTCCGAACTGAATTCACACGCCAGTGACGCAGACGGTTTCTTTGATTTCACTTGGGGAACACAATGGATTGTGAGACGCTCGGTTCTCCAACGTTCTCAGGTGACATCAACCGCTTGCGTGGTGGCGTAGCCAGGTTCCGTTCCTTTGCCTATATAAAAAGGGGATCAGCGCCCTTAAGGCAGATTCCGAGGAGACGGGTCTCCGGGCTGACGAAGAAGTCAGTTCGTTAGGGAATTGCTTTTGGAATTGGAAGATTAATGGGTTTCCAATTGGAGTCTGATTGCAGGAAAAAGGCAGTAGCTTAGCAATTGACTCATACAAGCTTCTAGACTCAGAACGGACAAGGGTGTCTTAGAAGGGTCTCTGGCTCATTTAATATCTACAATTAAGAAGTAACTAGTATTATATTTATGAAACTTTTATTAATATTATTATTATTATTAACTCTCTGTTCTGTGTAAAAGAAACATTTGATTCAATATAACTGATTAAACTTTATCTCGCCTCAATTCAAATAAAAAATCGTATTAGCTGTTGAGTTTTCTTTACTCTTTGGACTTTAATAACTGGGAAAAAGAAAATCACGAGCTCACACAGTACTCCGCGATTGTGGGAATACGAACTTCGAAATTATTTCTGCATCCAGGAGTGCTGAGTAATACCCTCTCTCGAATAATTGTACATACTATTAATTTTATTATTCGAACATTATCGAACATATATTGTAATTAAACATCACTTATAAACCATTTCGACTCGTAAACCTCATAAATCTGAATAAAGCCTAGTGTGCGCGACTTTTGAGACACCTTGTATACCCCTAAAAACTCTACAGGAATATAAGTATGAACAAGCATGGCTAAGAAAAGCAATAATATATAAACTTACCACACCATAGGCATACTTTACACGCTCATTCGATAGGTCACCTATACCTGGAGGAGAACTCACTTTAGCTTTTTGATCCGAATCAGTTTCAGAAACTGAAATCCAAGTGTTTTCCCTGGTCTCTCCCAAAGGCGTATATACACACACTCTTGCAGCCTATACATTGAGATTTACCCTTCCCACACCATTAAGAATATTTGAGTAGTGTGTTTTCTACAACCTTGCAATTTTTTCCTCCCACGACACTCCATCATTTGTTGGTGTGGAGGGGGGAGGGGATTCTTGACACCTATTTTCTTCTTAACAAGTTTCAAATGTTTTTACTATCATTATTTAAGTTAACCTCACAGGCTTTTGCTACTCGAATAAACTCTTCTTCCTGCTTACTCTGCTTCCTGCTTATAGCTGCTTTATACTGAGCCCAACTTCTACTCGTATTCATATAAACTGACCCTATTCTCGGTCTATCAAGAAGACGCCATAAATCGTAAAGTTTTTTGATTCCCTTTCCAGAGGAGCAATAAAACCATTCCATCCGGGAATAATTTTAGTATGACAGTTGTAAGATTTAATCAGAGGCCTTCCTGCTCCCCTTAATATGGATACTGTATCAGAATGGTAAGCCTCTTTGAGTGTAATATATATACACACACATATATAAATATAATATATATATATATATATATATACTACAGGCAAAAAGTTATAAGCGAAAGAAAATTTAAACAAATCAGGAAAACATTTCATGTTTTGGTGCAGAAACTATAAAGAAAAGTGACAAGAACACAGAAATAACACCCAATATAACGCGAAAGTAATAAAACACAACACCTATAATAATTAATCATTTAAACAGAAAGTTCTTCAAAATATCAACCTTTTGCCTTTAACACTGCCGTACAAATACGGGATATTCTAGCTACGAGTTTCCCAGAGTATTCCCATTTGCTTAAATATTCCGAGAGATATCTCATACTTTGTGGACGAATGTCTCTTTCATTATTGTACTCGTATTTCTGTCCAATTCGTTAGCCTCACATGCAGGCTTTTAAAGGCTCGAATTAAATCTTCTTTCTGTTTACATGTCCCGTGGCTGCTTTATGCACAGTCAGAATATATATATATATATATATATATATATATATATATATGTGTGTGTGTGTGTGTGTGTGTGTGTGTGAATGATACATCTCAGAATAGTCCCCTTATATATATATATTATATATATAATATATATATATATATTATATATATTAATATATATATATATATATATATATATATATATATTATATCGCTGAAAGTTACGTTCGCTCAGATTCGGTGCTATCTTTTGTATCACTTTCCTCCTACACGGAAAATAACGACTATTTTGATGTAGGAGATAATTTTTGGGTTCAATTTAGGTTAAGTTAGGTTAGGTTAAACAAACTAACCTAAAATAACATAAAACAAAAAGCTTGGTATGTAAAATCCTGAGGTAGCATCAAATAGTAATAATTTGATTTCTAGTTTTTAAATTAAAATCATAACTCGAGTGAAATTTCAAAAATAATCATTGTATACGATAAAAGAGTGCATTCTCTAAACTTTTTAATGGAACCCCCCTCCCTACCTTAACGCAGACATAAATGATTAAAAGTTTGAAAAAATAAAAGACATCACATGTAGGAGCTAATGTAATTTCAATGGCCACCGATGAAAATGTAGGAAGAACTTGATTTAGGAATACACACACACACACACCACACACACACACACACACACACACACACATATATATATATATATATATATATATGCGCCTCGGTGGTGTAGTGGTTAGCGTCGTTGACTACGAATCCATCGGCCACGGGATCGAGACCCGGTGATGGCAGCTGGCACGCAGCAAAACCCAGCTGTTCATCCTTCCACACAATAAAGAAAGTGGTTGGTAGATAAATGGGTACCCTGGGTAGCCTAGTGGTTAAGACGTTGGGCTGCTGGTGGGGCGTGGTTCGGATTCCACGTTAAACTGTAGGTCTAAGGTGGAGTGAAAAGCTTGACCTTCGTCAGAATGAGAATTCGGGCGGAAACTAACAAAAGATTACCAAAGGTATATTACTAGAATGCCCACTGCTCTTTGCGCAGCAAAACCCTCACGAAACACAACCTCGAAAAAAAAATGGTAGGGGCGAATGTGTTACTAAAGACCTTCCCTGGTTCTCACTCAATGTGCATCATAAATTTAGTGCAGATTACCCTTGCCATTTAGGCTTGTATAAACGAACAGACAGACATCATCATTATCTCCTGCATACATATATGATATGTATGTATGTATGATATATATATATATATATATATATATATATATATATATATATATATATATATATATATATATCATAAAGTATGAAAAATGGGATATATAAAAATATATGCCAATAATGCAATATTCTCCGACCGATCGCCGATGCCAGAAATAAAACCGTAAAAGTAGAGGAAATACCGACTCTAAAACCGAAAATCAACAAAACGAAAAGAAAAAGAAAAATATAAACTATAAAAATCGAATATAAAGAAAGTGTTTCGCAAAATTGAATGGAAACACGAGACGAAATGGCTTTTGAGATTTGAGGTTCCATTACGGGAAAGTTGCAAATCATTTTCAACTTGAAATCAATTCGCATTTTAAGAATAACGTATCACACGCTTGTCTGAGCTCTGTTTACCTTTGAAATGTTGCAAAAACAACGATGATCGGGGGTCCTTAAAAAAGGGCTTCACTGGATTCAGGCCCTCACTGAAACGTTTCGATTTCCCGCGAATGGATTTTTATTTTTATTTTATTTTTATTTTTTTGGAATAAAAATTTTTTTTAAAATGAAATTGGAATTTATTTCAATGAAATTTTGTTTTTCGTTTCAATATAATGAAATTTAGGATATTTCTAAGTGAAATTGAAAAATCTTTTGACAAGTTATGAATGCTATATTTTAAATTATTTAAATTTAAAATTTTGTGAGAAAATAATATATATATATACAGGGTGTCCCATAAGTCCGGTCTCATAGAAAAATTTATTTTAAGTTAAATTTACAAAAGGAATACATTAGAAGTAAAACAAATGTTACACTGGTGAGGAAAAGGTCTCCGCCGTTTCCTCGCAAGTGTAACTCACTTTCATATTAGCCATTGCTTGTTATTCTACCTGCAACCAAAAAAAACAGGTTCGAAAACAAGACATCAGTTTGAACCTTTTTTTTAGTTGTAACGTATTATTTTTGTAAATTTAATTTAAAAAAAATTCCTATGAGACCGGACTTATGGGACACCCTGTATATTGCAGATACCTTTAACCGAGATGTCAGTTTTCTGGTAGAAATTTGAAAGTTAATATATATATATATATATTATATATACTTTTTAAATGTCTGTTTTATATAAATTTTGAATCTGGAAAATAACACTTGATTGAAACAAATACGATAAAAATTCAAGATACGAAACTTAAAATTTTTATTTTTATTTAAAATATTTCGAAAGAGCGTGAAAAATTTCTATGATACGAACAAATAAAGGAATTGTCATCGAAATTGCAAAGGAGTTACTAACACGTCATCAGTAATAAGAATAATTGTTGCGCTATTGTTGATTTATCATGCATTGAATACGAGGAAATGAAGCTTTAGAAGGCGGGCCACTCTTCCTTCCCATCCTTATTCACTGCAGGAGAGAGAGAGAGAGAGAGAGAGCACAACCTCAGACACGATTATTTTACTAAGCGGTATATTTAATATTGATATTTACTTATTGGCAACTCTTATATGCTTGGTGTAAAATATTAATCCTCTATAGAAGCGCATTAACGTGTGTATTATCTTCTTTCTTGCGAAAATACCAAAGCAGAAATTATTAATAAGCATCAAATGCATAAGTAAACACGTTTTTTTCGAGGAAATGCGAAGAGTAATAATAATAATAATAATAATAATAATAATAATAATAATAATAGTAGTAGGGGCCTCTTTTTGAACTAAAATTAATTATCATTCCTGTCAATGTTCAGGTTGGATACGCCACATTAAAAAATATTTAATGCGATATTCAAATATAAAGGGAATTCCAGGGGACCATACAGTCGCTTTATGTTATTTCATGGACCTATACCTACCAGATCAACAAGACCATAACATCAACACTCTAAAAAACTAACTTAACCTAACTTAAACTAACTTAACCCTAGATAGGTACACCCCTTTCGGAACATACCGTGATCGTGGTAGAACCGTGGGTGTGGGCCACCCGGGTGTACCTATTGCAGGTTAATCTAATCTGTCGAAAGAATATCAAAATCAGCAGGCATGTTTCCTGTAACTTTGTCAACCAAACTTCTAGGGTAATGCTAAACTTTTGTCCAAAGTTGTATAATTAGTTTTCGTGATACTTTCTGTTAAAGTCTGTGCTGGAAATAAAAGAAGAAAAACCTTACTGATATAAATTTAATGTCATTTGAAACGCTCTGACAATGACGTCAGTCAAGGCACAAAAAAAGATAAATAGATTCTTAGGTGTTGCAACTCTTTACGCCATAACTGAAGATCCGATGTACAAATGTTTCAACATATCCACATACTGTAGATAAAAATCCAAAGGGGATGAAGTCTCCTGATTGAGATGGCCATACTATATAGGTCTACCGTAATTGCGATATTAGATAAAGTTAAGACATTCCGTTGTATACTTCTGTTATATTTGGTACTCTATACTTTATATAATCTGTGGGTACCTAATTTACTTTTGTTATATAATTTTTTATAAAAATAACTACATTTTATTTTATGTTTAACAAAATATTTGTATACTTTTAATTGTAAAGCACTATTTTCAGCATTATGTACTGTATAGACAGTATATATATATATATATAGTTGAGTTCCCAAAAATGTATTATACACTTTAATATGAAGTAAAGAACACGATACCAGCTGATTGGTTTTCTTGTAGAAACTTCGTCAGCGCATTGTCGACGCCTGCGCTACAATCTCACCTAATACATGTGTACATGTGTATCGTTCCGTCAGGGTTGCCTGGATGCAAATTGAGAACATTTTGAACCCTTACATTGGTCTGTATTATAAATTATGTTCCTCGCTTTCTTGTAACAGAGTAAACACCAATAATACCTATAATCTACTTGTACTGTCTGCGAGTAAAGTGTGTATACATATTTTAGGAAACTCTGAATACACACAATATAAGCTAAAAGTCTGCTACATGAAAACAAAACAAATATAAAAATTCAGCAAAGCTCTTCGCGGTGTCTTCACCATTTCTTGAAGTCTATAACAAAAAGTATTGTTCCTTATATATATATATATATATATATATACACAGTATAGGGTAAGGGTACTTCAAAATGGCAAAGATGAATTCAGCTATTCCAAAACAAGAGAAAACGGACTTCAGTGAAATATGGCGGAAGTGTTGAAACTTGGGCATGGAAAAAGTTATTTAATTTCGGTGGTTGAAGGTTAAAGGTTGTGACAGTAGTAGATCAAACATTTTTGGTGCGATGGGTTGTGTGCTGATGAGCATGTCTCAGGTTAATGTCAATTATTTTCTCCAGTTCGAAAAATATATTGTTTATCGAATATTTGTTTACAAGTAATGTAATGCAAATAATTCTCAATGAAATAAAGTTAGTCGGCGCGAGTTTGATAAGCTGAATTGTAAAATGAAATACTGCAAATTGAGAAAAAGAGAGAGAGAGAGAGAGAGAGAGAGAGAGAGAGAGAGAGAGAGAGAGAGAGAGAAAACTCTTTATATTTCAAATCAACCAGTGGCATTGGTTTGGTGCTCTTTCATTGAGCAGTCAGGAAGTTAGATGCTGAACCCCTATGAAGTCGTGTAAGAAAGGTGTGTTTTGATTTCGTAGTCATTAGTGGTGTAGGCCTGTAACTTAGTAATCTCTCTCTCTCTCTCTCTCTCTCTCTCTCTCTCTCTCTCTCTCTCTCTCTCTCTGGATTAGGAAAAGATCAGGCTAGATTAACATGTCACTCCATCTCGTATCCCATTGTTGTATTTTAGGGTTAAGTAAATAAAAAATCATTGGTATTAACCCGTCTTTTATTTCCCCTTCGCGATAAGGTTATTTGGTGTTACCGGAAGGCGAAATAGCAGAGATACATCGTAAATAGAATTAATAAAATATTAATGGAATAAACAATAAACCTAAACTAGTTATATAATTTATTTTACTTTTTTTTATATTTATTTAAACTGTATTTTGCTTTACGAAGCAGTGTATGCGTGTGTGTGTACGTAATATTTCGTGAGTGAGTATAACAAAACCATTTTATACGTACACGCGTACATTTTGGAGCTATTGAAGAATAGGGACCCCAACCTTCTTTAGTTAGGCTTATAAGGCTAACTAACGAAAATATCACGACCTAACCTAACCAATCATTAGGTTAACTGTACGCCCTTGACGATTGGTTAGGTTAGGTCATGATATTTTCGTTAGTTAGCCTTATAAAACTAACTAAAGAAGGCTGGGGTCCCTATTCTTCAATAGCTCCTACATTTTTTACACCACCTTATAATATATAGTATATCCCCTAAATTAACACTCTGTGCGACCTAATATGACCTAACCTATCTTAAATTAACCATCTATACAACTTAACCTAACTCCTAACTTAAATTAACCATCTATATAACCTAACCTAATATAATCTATAAATTTTAAGGTGCTGTAACCGTAAATGAAGATGATAATTTTGAATAATTTTGCTTTTAAGAGAAGAAAAGTAATTGTTTACATTGATTGAGGCCATTCATTTTCATTATTTATATTAAAGTACATTTTTGAAAACAACTTAAATAGTTTAGAACGTCAACGAAGGAAATTAATTTCAAATGATTGAATTGTATGTTATTTTTATTAACAAACAGCCTATAGTTATTTGGTAATTAGCTCAAGTGGACCCATCATTAATTAAACTGATGTGAACACTTAATCCAAATATTCTACCACATTTATATATTGTGTACACAAACACACACACACACACACACATATATATATATATGTATATATATATATATACACACACACACACACACACAGGGTAGTCCAAATGTCATGATGGGCTTTATTTTAACTTAGTTTGTAGCGTAGCTTGTAGTTTGTGAACTCCGCAAGAGGCCACTGCTTATAATATATATATATATAATATATATATATATATATATATATATATATATATATATATATATATATAGGTTAACCATTTTGGCTGATGTATTTAAAAGTTTAAAATTTGAAATTTGTGTATTACTATCAAATTCATGTACATGACCCTCTGGCACTGCTACCTTTTGGTGTTCCTAATGTACAATTGTACATTCTTTATTTTCTGTCCTTTTTTTTATTTATTATTTTACTTCAGAAGTGGAGTACAATTTTTTATCACCTGTTTGTCATAAGTGATGATTAAATCTTAGGTGCACAAGTATTTGTTGAGTGTGGAAATAAACCTGGTGAGGAAGGTCTTCGTCAGAACATTTAATGTTTACAGAATGACTTCAAAGTCTTCTTAGTTATACGCTATTAGGATTTCTTGTATTAAATTTTGGTAAATTTAAGTGTATATTCGTTATTTATGTAATTGTAAGCTTAGCCAATAAATACACTTTAAGAACATTAGTTTGCTTTTAGTTTTTAGTTATTTCCATTTACCTCACTTATAATGTTAGGATCATTTGTTGTTTTTTTGTTTTCTCCATTCCTTTTCCGGATTCTGACTTTGACTGACTGCTTTATTTTGATGAAGGCTACGATGTATCCTTGTTAATGCGTACAAGTGTATGTCGCGTTATTTTTCAATGAAATGAGCACAAATTGAGCTAACCTGTTGGCGAGTATGATGGAATCCATACAAAAACTGATGATGTGTTAGATTTGTATTTCTTTAAAATCGTATTGTAGCAATGGCAAAATTAATATATTTCACCCGATCGTAACTTTTGTGTGTATATATACATATATATATATATATAATATATATATATATATATATATATTATACACACACACAAAAGATGTAGTGTTACAACTTTTTATATCAAGCCTTTACCACCTTTCTCCTATTCTACCTTTCATCTACCTGAATCACCTTTATACCACACTTTCACCACATTTATATTTTCATTCTAACGCCTTTCAAAGCGTATTTCTTTATAAGGCAGTATTATTTCCTGTTTATTCTTTTGAAAGTCAACGGCGTGTTACGCTTTTATAGAAATTTTATGCCACAAAAACCCGTAGACGCGAAAGCAAAAATGAGTGAAGGATTTTTGTATGGACCGAGGCTACCATCATTAGCGTGTTCCCCTTTCAACGTGTCTCTCTCTCTCTCTCAGTTCCCCTCAGTTCTTATGATAAATGAGGGAAAATCCAATGGGCGACGAGGATTTTAGCGTTTTCATAGAATGCCTTCGCGTTAAAACTTACTATCAATTAAGAAAGCATAAAATTGCCTTTCCTTCGACATTAACAAATAAATAATATGCAAGAATTTTCTATGCCTTCAAGATGGATGAGAAATTATGCTCTCCTCTCTCTCTCTCTCTCTCTATATATATATATATATACATACAGTATATATATATATATATACAGGATGTCTCAGAAATCGCACACCATAGGCTTTATTTAGATTTACGAGGTTTACGAGTCGAAATGGTTTATAAGTGATGTTTAATTACAATATATGTTCGATAATGTTCGAATAATAAAATTAATAGTATGTACAATTAATCAAAAAGCTATCTTAAAATAATTAAATTCAATGAAGCTACATTAGCCAATGGTGTCTCAGAAGGCGCGCACCACTGGCTAATGTAGCTTCATGAATTTAATTATTTTAAGATAGCTTTTTGATTAATTGTACATACTATTAATTTTATTATTCGAACATTATCGAACATATATTGTAATTAAACATCACTTATAAACCATTTCGACTCGTAAATCTCGTAAATCTGAATAAAGCCTATGGTGCGCGACTTCTGAGACATCCTGTATATATATATATATATATATAATATATATATTATATATATATTATATATAAGCAAACAACCACAGGGAAAAGGAAAAGGAAACACGAAGTCCGAGCGCTTTCGTGATATATTCACATCTCCTTGAAGATGTGAATATATCACGAAAGCGCTCGGACTTCGTGTTTCCTTTTCCTTTTCCCTGTGGTTGTTTGCTTATTAATAAGATCACGTGTTATTCTGTGATTTTAGTGCATATATATATATATATATATATATATATATATATATATAATATATCACCTACAAAGGCAATTTCCTTTTATGTGTAAATGAGAAGAAATAAACATCGGTTATCAAATTGCTTTATGCATAACGAAATCAAAAGTAGAATTAAAGACAAAGCATCTTTTGAAAGAGAGAGAGAGAGAGAGAGTTACAAGGAGTTACGAAGAAAAGAGACCTTTCAGTCCACTCGGGGAGGTTCCTCTTATTAAATTAGTTAATTTTTTAACTATCCTCATAATAGTAGAAAACTGGATAGAAAAGCATAAGGCTCTCTCCCCACTCTCCGCTTCCTTCCCGCAGGTACGGAAAGAGGTTGAAGAAAATACCTAGACCTTGGAAAAGTAGCCAAGGAAATTCTACAGGAAAATGGGGAATATATAAGCTAGCTCTATAATTACGCTATGCACCCACAAAAATCGTGCAAAGGAACTTCTGTATTGTTACGTTATATTTTAGTCTTGAACCATGAGCGTATTCAGAACTTTGTCCAGTCTATTTTTAAACATATTTACCCTTTGGCTTGAAACAACTTCCGAGAGAAGTTGGTTTCAGATATTAACAATTTTACAGAAGAAATTACCGCAGATGGAGGTGCTGAATGTTTTTAGATCCAATATAAAACCATTATTTCTCGTCGGATTGGTATTAAATGAGAATAATTTCCTGCAATCTACCCTGTCTATTCCATTGAGCATCTTGAAAACTTGAATAAACTGACCGCGCAACCTCTTGGTTTCTAAGGTAAACAGGTTTAGGCGCTTCAAGTTCCGTTGGTAGTTTTGCATTCTCATTGAAAGGATCAATTTTGTAGCCCTTGCTTGCACCCTTTCCAACCTTTCTCTATCATTCCTAAGGGTAGAAACCAAAACTGCACCCATTACTCGAGTTGAGGTCTAACTAGTAAATTGGAACCGTCTTTTAATAAGAGAGAGAGAGAGAGAGAGAGAGAGAGAGAGAGAGAGAGAGAGAGAGATTGACAATGACGTAGTTTCTGAAAACTTCATCTTGAAACATAAAATTTGTAAAAAGCATAAAAAATTACTAATTGGTAATATTAAATTTTGGTTTGGCTATTTTATTGATTTTGGTGAGTGAAAGTACTGAAATTTACAAAAAAAAACTCGCTCGCTATTGATTAGTAATTTTCTTATGCTTTTTAGAAATTTTGTTTCTAGTCGAATTTTTTTCCAAACCGTACAAAAGAATGTAATAAAATTCGTACACCACTATGTTTATTGGTCCTTTAGCATTTCCCAATGTTTTAACAATTACGGAAGTTTACAGCATTTAAAGACCCAGTAACCGTCCTAGGTTTAATTAATATTTAATGATTTTCATCATATGAAATGTTAACTCCAAAATGACACCAGATAAAACTATGTTCACAGTCATTTGTTCAAAATAAGAAGCGTTTTCCTCATTAATATAATGCATTCAATTAATATACAATATTAATTTAATTCTAATAATTTTACCGATGCCGCGTTAGGTTAAAAATTTCGAAGTTAGAAGTTAAGACCGAATCTGATATTTCAATTTTGCCTTGATTTCAATACATTCAGAGTGTACAGTACATTTACATACTGTACAGTACAGTACAGTACACAGTACATATAAATATATAGTTTGTTTCTCTTCAGTGAAAGGTTCGTGTATCACTTAATAGTTATCGTAAGTTTTACATTATTTTAATATCGCAACTTTTAGGACTGAAATACCAAAATATTATTGTATATTCAATATAAATATCACATAACTAATCACATAGGTAATCGCGTAAATAATCACATAGGTAATCGCGTAAATAATCACATAGGTAATCGCGTAAATAATCACATAGGTAATCGCGTAAATAATCACATAAGTAATCACATAAATAATCATAAAGTAATCTCATAAATAATCACATAAGTAATCGCATAAATAATCACATAAGTAATCGCATAAATAATCACGTAAGTAATCGCATAAACAATCACATAAGTAATCGCATAAATAATCAAATAGGTAAATATATATTTAAATAAAATGACATTTAAATATCATATCAAACATATATTATCATAAAAATAAATTTGTATATTACAATTTGGTATTTTATAATATTATCGCTTTAATGTCATACCCTTTAGTACTGAATTTTATGGGTATAACAGCATTACATTCTTATAATATACAATAGTCCAAAATTAACAATTACCTTATACAATAAACCCACTTACTTATATTACGTTACAAAATCCTCAGAGGAACGTATAATAATATAACAGTAAAGTATACAGCTATACAGTCTTTTGGGGTATACAGCCTTTAAAATACCGCCCATTTACCGCGTGTCACGGTCGTGCCAATCGGCTCTCCACTCCCGGCATCAGTACCTCCCGCGCCTCCTGCCACTCCGCCTTCTGGTTACTCCTTAATCCTCCCGTAATCGGTGGAGGAGACCGTGAAGGAGGGCGAATCGAAGGCAAAGCGAAATAAATGGATTTTTCATGCAAACGAAAATTCTTAAGAAAAATTTTAACCACCGTCATAAACACATTGGAACAAACACACGAAAAAAAATCAACAAAAACACCACCAAACAAACCTCCGCAAGAAGTGATAAAAGATTTACATTCGATAAATATTATTTTCATTTTTACTTATTTTTTATTAACTTGTTTTTTTTATACACACATATACACACACACACACACACACACACACACACATATATATATATATATATATATATAGTCGTCACGTTCCCTTTTTTTATGTATTAAAATATTTCTTATTTTTTTAATAGTTAACAATATTCAATTTTTCTTCGTCTTTTTTTTCATATTTTTTCGTCTTTTCATACGAAAATAAATGAGAAAAGATGATGGAAATATTTTAAAAAAATATATATGCAGTATATAAAAAAATTATTCTCTATTTATAAATTCGTTAATAAAGATGTAAAAATGATGAATATTCTATATACATGAATAATGCAAAACACTTCGCAGGAACAACTCGCATATATATATATATATATATATATATATATATATATATATTATATACTGTATATATATATATACACACAATTAATGGACTAGCATTCTGCCGATGATCCAATTTAGTTAATGTAGCCCTTAGTGAGAGTTTATGGAGATGAAATAAACACATGCCATGCTTAATTATACAACTGTGTGTATATATATATATATATATATATATATATATATATATATTCTGAGTTCTCCCAAATTTTCGTCTTGGGCATAAATCGGTAACTTGGAAAGAATGTCCTCTTTAGCGTAGTACAGGATGTTTAAAATGCAGTAGCCTCACCATTTGCACAAACAACATCTGACCCTAAAATGATCTATGCATGACTGTAAACATTTTCATGTTAAGGTGGACCACCTTGGGCTTTTTAACATTTTGCATCCGACCATCAAACATCCTGAACTGATGTAAAATTTTCCATGGCTATTTCTAGAGGCATTTAACGCTGCATTTATTTATGTCCCACTTTATGTTTCAGATACTATAATAAAATGATGGACTACAACACGAAAAGAACACTGAATAAAACAGTAAGATTAGAGCACAAATATTTATTCTCCATCAACAAAGGAAAATTACAACATATCTGAGTGTATCTAAAGGTGTAAAAGTACAAAGGAACCTCTACAGATTCAAGGAGAATAGTAATCTGACTTCTGTTGCTAGGCATTTATTATTGTATGCGAGAAGAAAGGGCCAAGGACCAATGCCAGCGAAAACGTCCCCCTCCCCCGACAGAGAGAGAGAGAAAAAAAAGAGAACTAAAATCAAGGTCCAAGGTTTTCGAGATGCATGGACACTCTGGGTTTGAAAGATTGGAGGTTACAGACAGGGGGAAAGGTGGATTGAGGAAGATTGTTCCAGAGTTAATCGGTTGAGTATTTGAAACAAAGCTGGGCACTTGCGTTTTTTTTTGCGGTACTGCGGTACTGCGGTACTACCGCACTACCAAACCGGTACCGCATAACGCAGTACCGCAAAGGATCGCTGAAAGTACAGCCTGTACTTTCAGCGATCCTTTGCGGTACTGCGTTATGCGGTACCGGTTTGGTAGTGCGGTAGTACCGCAGTACCGCAGTACCGCAAAAAACCCGCAAGTGCCCAGCTTTGATTTGAAAGACTGAAAATACTGACTAATCCTTTCATTACAGAGTTGGACAGAAAAGGAATGAGAATGTGTCGAAAGTCTGGTACTGATTGCTCTCCTTAAAAAAGAAGGCATGCACGGAGAGAGTTCAGAAGAGCAGTGTCCGTTATAATAGCGATAGTAAAGAGAGAGTGAGGCAACATTTCGGCGAAGAGAGAGGGATTAAAGACTGTCAGTAAAAGGCAGGGAAATGTGATGAAACGAAAAGCCTTTGATTCCACCCTGTCAAGAATAGCTATGTGGGTTGAGCCACCCCGCATGAGAAATGTACTCCAAACAGGGGCGGACATGACCCCTGTACAGAGACAGCAGCTGAAAAGGGGTGAATAAACTGTGGCAGCGGTACAGAACACCTAACCAACTAGAAGCTGTTTTAGAAAGAGAGTGTGTGTGATCTTTCCAGGAATGATCACGAGAAAAGGAAACACCAAAAATGTTAAGGAAAGAGGAAGGATTGACTGGTGTCTTATTGAAGGTGAGGGGATAATAGTGTGGAAGATTGTGACGAGTAGCCAGATGAAGGAACTCAGTTTTTGAGACATTGAAAGCCACAAGGTTTTCTCTGCCTCAATCAGAGATAGTAGAAAGATCAGAGGTCAGGTACATCATACCCGTCCTACGCGAAGCATGGGATGATTGTCGAGAGGGACGCTTTCCTGTCCTATCCACTCAGCATAGGAGTGGATAGGACAAGAAGTCCGATTTAATAGATGATTAATAAATAAAAGGAAAAGAGTTGGTGACAAGACAGAACCCTGAGGAACACTACTATTAGTAGCTTTAGGAGAAGAACAGTGGCCATCTACAACCGCAGCTATCGATCCTCCAAAAATGAAATTAGAGAGGAAAGCACAGATAGAAGGACAGAAACCGAAGAAGGGAAGTTGGAAAATTAAAGAATTGTTCCAGACTCTATGAAGAAGATTGTGAGAATAGAAGTGTTTAAGAATCTTATTTTCTTATTAAGGATAGATTAAAAAACTTTAGAAAGGCAAGAAATCAAAACAGTTGGACGATATTGGAAGATTGAGAGTGATCACCCTTCTTTGGGACAGGACAGGGTGAATGAAAGCGAACTTCCAGCGGAAAAGAAAAGTACCAGATGAAAGACAAAGACGAAAGAGTTTGATTAGGTAGGGTGTCAACACAGAAACACAGTTCTTGAGAACAGGAGGGACACAGGTTGAACTCAGAGAGGGCAGAAAAAGAATCTTAGGAAGAGATTCTAATTTCAGACATTATTAAGTCAGAGGGAGTAGGAGATAGAGGAACAGCATTGGAATCATTCAGGATTGAGTTGGAAGCGGTAGTGTGAGCAAAGAATTCAACTTTATCGGGAGAAGAGATAGCAACTGAGTCGTCGGAATGGAAAACAGGAGGGAAAAAAGAAGGGGTAAAGTTGTTGGAGAGATTCTTGGCTAGGTATCAGAAAGAGTGAGAAAAACTAGAATTGGATAGGTTTTCACATTTTTGTCTGATGAAAGAATGTTTGACGAGCCGAAGAACAGATTTTGCACGATTCCAGGAAAATATAAGCTGAGTGAGAGTCAGGAGTTGGCTGGCAACGGTACCTTCTGAAAGCCTCCTCTCTGTTGTGGATAGCATTGAAACAAGCGAAGTTAGATGAAGAATTTTTTTTGCATTAGTTGTAGTAATAGAATACGAAATGTACGCCTCAGTGCCCGAGAAAACCACCTCCGTGATGCGCTCAGCGGCACTCGGAGAGGCCCCGATACGGAGCAGTAATTATTCCATGGGAAATCAGGGAAGTACTGCCTAAGGGCCTCCCAATCAGCGGCATCAAAGTGTCGAAAGCGTCTCCTCTTGGGAGGATCCAAGGCCAAACTGGAGCGATAGGACAAAAAACATATGTAAGATTGTGGTCGGAGGAGCCCAACGGAAAAAAAGGTTGACAGAATAAGAAGAAGGATGAGAGGTAAGAAATAAATCCAGAATGTTGGTCCTGTCTCCAAGGCGATCAGGAATACGAGTAGGGTGCTTTACAATCTGCTCTAGGTCACTCAGGATAGAAAAGTTATAAGCTAGTTCAGAGGGATGTCAGTGAAATGAGAGGAAAGCCAAAGGTGGTGGTGAACATTGAAATCACTTGAACTGGAGATTTCAGCAAAAGAACAGTGGGATAGAATGTATTCCACTTTGGAAGTGAGTTAGTCAAAGAGTTTGGATAGTTAATAGAATAAGGAGAAAGGTAGACAGCGCAGATGAACTTAGTTTGAGATTGGCATGTAAGCTGTAGACAAGAGGGTGTAGAATTTGGAGGATTCAATACGAGAGCAAATTAGGTTATTGCGTACATATACACAACATCCACCTTTGGATTGAAATTGAGTATAGAGAAAGTAGGAGGGTATAGAAAAGGGGTTGCTGTCATTTGTGCTAGACACCTGACTTTCAGTGAGGAAGAGAAGGTGAGGTTTAGAGGAGAAGAGATGGTGTTCAACAGATTGGAAATTTGAGGTAAGGCCACGAATGTTGCAGAAGTTTATGAAAAGTGAATCAGACAGAGGCCCAGAACACCTCGAATGGGCAGTTGCAGAACCAGACCCGTTGTCCGGGTCTGCGCTCTCGGTATCAACAGCTGGGGAGTCAGAAGTGGAGACAGTTATGGTTAGGCTGACCATATTTCCTTGAGACAAAAACGGGACATTGGGATGGCAAAAAAGGGACGGGGGTTATGTAATATTCTGTATTCATGAAAAAGTAAGTACATAAACATATTGAGCTTACAATTATTCTTCAGTGACAGAACCCATACAGAACCCATAAAACAAATGGTACTGTCCCGTTCAAAACGGTACGTATGGTCAGCCTAGTTATGGTCCCCTCCCTAAGGGACTCTGAGGCTCTCGAAGTCTTTACCATTTTCCTTTTTAATTTTGAAAAGATTATGTAGTGTGTAAGATGCATGTATGTGTAGTGAAGAAGAGGGAGAGAAGTATATGTTTGAGAGCATACTGAACTGCTCACAGGGTAGATGAGACAGAAAAAAACCATCTAAGGAGGACAGTGACAGGAGAAACGGGAGTTCCAGCACTACCTCTCTACTGCCTAACGTCCCTTTCCCGGAGTCCTAGATATTTTAAGAATGTCCTTAGGGAATCCCTTCAAGACATGGTCCCGCTTAGCAGGATTATGAAAGATGTGTTAGCAGTTCCACTGTTGGAGGACTGTATGAACTTGGGGTATAAAGGAGATTAATATCAGAAAAATTCATGTTGATGAAATAATAAGAAAATGAACACGAAAACTCGTGATCAGTGGAACATTATGCTGTGGATGGACGCTACCGAATTTGTAGTGTCAGCATGATTAAACGTGGCGGTGGGTCCACACTGGTGGTGGATGTTTCAGTGCAGCAAGGGTTGACGCTCTGGTAAAAACAGAGAATTATGAATAAGGACTACCATTATAATACTTTCGAACATCATGCATTACCCAATAGTTGTTGTCTGATAAAACAAGTCGAAAAAGACAGCGATCCAAATCACACTACAAAGCTAAATAAAAGCTATATTTACGGAGACAAGAACAAAAGAGTCAAAATGCTGCATTTTTCATCACAAGGTTCACGTGCAAATCCCGTTGAACATTTATGGGTGCTGGCGAAGGAGAGAGAAGCCAACGAATCTGGAACACATTCTTCCGCCAAAATGGCATGGAATTCCCATTGAACACTTATTGGTGTTCCGTCGATGTGTGTCAGGCTCTCATACATGCTCATGTTGTGGTCACATGAAATATTTTGATAAGAACAATTATTCATGTTGAGAGCGTAAAAATGATATTTATAATTAGTAATAAACCAAAACATAATTTCGTCAGAAATCAGAAAATTTGCCCATTTGGAGCATGACGTCACGCGTTTCATTTTGTTTCGCACACCTCGTGCAGGTTTCACAAGGGCTTCTTCTCTATTGAAGGGGCGTCATGTGATTGCGCCGTTATTTAGGTTATTTAGTATGCAACATTCTGTACTATTGCGCGCTTTCGCGGAGCCATCTTGTATCATGTTATTCTTTTGTGACCAATCGCGCTCCTTGATTTCTATTGACCTGACGTTTCCTTTGAAAGCGCCAGTCATTTCGACCACTTGTGCACCAACATGGTCAAGATAATATACAGTATATAGTTTAACACATATAACATGTAAAATTCAATTTGCTAGATTTGACCTAGACTTATGGCCTGTGTGCAAGATGGCGGACAGGTTATTTTTTTGAGTGCATTATCCCAGTCTTATTAGGTATTTTTCAATAACATATTTTTCAGGTTGTTGTGTAATAATTTTCAATCGTAAAAAGCTAAACTAAAATAATTTACAACTTCAATATTGTTAGATGTACATTTATATGGTAATACTTGAGAACCAGTCAATCAAAGCGACTGGAACTTTGTTTACAAGCCACTGAAGCCATTAGTTACACCTTGATATATGTTGAATTGGAAGTTCTGATTATTTAACTAGTTATATATTGTTAAAACATCGTTATAAATAATGATTTTTTATGCTACCAAACTTTGTAATAATAGGTATGTAAGAGTTAAAGAAAAATTCATAACTGACACCTCAGCCGTGACGTTGACTTGGAGGTTGCAGAAATTGCGAATGAATTGGGGAATAACTTGGCGTTAAAAACTGGCGGAGAATCAGCCAGACTGGCTGGACACAAGCAAGAAATGCATGATCTGTATGACAACATACTATTATGAATATGACACCAGTAAACCTGAAACGTCATGTATTTTGTTAGGCGCGAGAACGTGTGATATAGATATTAGCGCGAGATTATTGTCACTAAACAATAATTATAATTATAAATATGCATTATAACCGTAATGGGTCAATGTAGGAAAATTAACAACGAACAATAGTTATATTTAATTATAAATTTTAAAATAAAGAAGTTAAAATGTCTTTCTAAGTTATAGACATACACGATGAAAGAAACTGAATGAGGTTCAGTATGATGATGATTTGTGTTTGAAATAGTTGTGCGGACTCTCTCTAGGAGAAATGGGTGCCCATTTTGGGTGCCCACACCACCCAAGAACTTCCATCATCATCATCAAAATTATCATCAGCTATGAATGGGGGCGCCACGAAAACTGGAGACAGAGGTTCTCGAGGAAGTTAAAGAAGCGCAGCGCGGACGGAAAGAGAATTGGATTCGTTCACTCAGATAGAGAATTCGCAGCAATCAGAGTTAGACAATTTTAATTTTAAAGTAGGCCGTGCCAACAGGGGCTTTTCAACATGAATTTAACTTAATATTTAGAGTAATTAAATTAAGCTGTTATTCCCCTTAGGCTGGAGACTTTCAAGCCAGTCCCTCAGCCCTATTTAATCGTAATTAAATAACGGAATTGAATATTTTTAAAACTGTGAATTTAAGAGAAAATTATAAGTTTGGCTCTTTTCCGTTCTACCCTAGCAACAAAAAATGAAATTATATATTATTTTATACTGTAGTTTTACTTGCTGAATTCAATAATATATATCTTATTTTGGAGAAATTAATAACAAAAGAGTTATAGTCCGTTTATTTTATTTAAAAGTAGAGATTGCATTTAAGATTTCAATAAAAATGTCCTTTCCTTTTTGTCTTCTCCTCCACAGAAATTCACATAAATAAGAATCTATCATATTTCTGGATGTTCCCCAATGTCTCTCGTTCCTTTGTTTAACTAAATCAACTGTACGCCCTTGACGATTGGTTAGGTTAGGTCGTGATATTTTCGTTAGTTAGCCTTATAAGGTTAACTAAAGAAGGCTGGGGTAGAACGTTATTTCCTTAACTATGTTTATGAAATTCCATTTATCATCCATAACAATATCTACAAAAGAGAGAAAAAAATTAATAATTATAACCATAACTAATGAAAGCACGAATACTTTCTCCAAAATAAAATATATATTATTAAATTCAGCAAGTAAAACTACACTAGAAATTGTTGCTGGGGTAGAACGGAAAAGATCCATAAGTTTCTTCGTCTTTGATTTTATCACACACACACACACACACACACATATATATATATATATATATATATATATATAGATATAGTTTGTGCAGACCTAGCCTGTGGTGAAACTCATTGAAACCTCAGTGAAATCATATGGGGAATTTAATTTTGATTCGGAAGTAACAATGACACTCATTACTTACAAGGAGTTACGAGGAAATGAGGAAGCCACAAGAGCATTACAGCCGGCTCTTGGTGGGACTCAGTTTTGTTGAAACGTACACGACGACTCACAGAAAGAAGTGTTACCAGAGTTTTCCTGGTAAGAAGGCTCTCCTCCCCTCCGACTCATCCCCTCCGCCCACGGGAATATTTAATACGTAAACAGATTCTTAAGAAAGAAAGTGCGTATTTGAATTCACAATAATTTTGGGGGTTGTTTTTCTACTGGAAGGTCATTATATAACAACCCATACATCGAAATAAAAAAAAAATAAAGAAAATCCGTTAAAATCTAATAAAATTATTTTAAAGATATTTAATTACTCATTAATCATTAACTCAATCAAATTAATCCCATCAAGTACCGTTAAAATTTAATTTGTGTGCAAAATATATACGTTTGCATATAGGTATTATATATATATATATATATATTAGTCTTGTAGTTTTACTGGATGTAAAAGTTTAATAACTAAAGAACTTCTCGTGTTACACTTCAGAAGTTACTTCAGTAATAACTTCATTTAAACTTCACTTCCTAAGTATAAGAGCAATGGCTGCAAAGGAGATCTAATTTCTGTCGAGTTTCATTGAATTATTATTAAATGCCATAATATTATAGTTCTCTGTATTAATACTAATAAGTTTTCAATGATCTTTCTTCGTTTAAGTGATTTAATTCAAAACTAAGCTTCCTAATTTCACAAAATTATGCATAACTCATTAACGATTTCGCTCATTAACGATTTCGCGAGTTTGTAGGCTCCTTTGTCATTATTCATCCATCGCATTACAGCTGAAGTCGATCTTAAGTATTCAGGAATAGTAGAACATTCCCTAAATGCTTCATATCCATCGCATGACATCCAGTCCGAGGTAGAACGAGGCATCCCAAAACTTCGATTCATTCCAATACATGACATCCGATATAGAGCTAACTTAGCTCTGAAAAAGAAGTGTATAAAGTTCCACCTAAACCTACGAAAAAGAAAGCTATTCTCATACGTTTTATAGTTAATTAAAGTGACTAATTCTTTATATTTATTTCTGATTAATTACATTATTAGCTCCAAACCCAGCCCCCAACCATGCTATTCCGCATAACTTATCATTAAATTTGAAAGGTTTAAATGTTTTAAAATCCTCTAAGTCTTAACTCATAACTATAAATAAGTTATTTTAATTGCAACTTCAGAAAATTAATTATGAGAATTAATAAATCAATTTGAAATCAATCTATACTGAATTATTCCGAATGATGACTAATATTTGGAATACTGAAAATTAATAATAAGTATTTACTAATTCAAAATTTCCATTCTTTCCTTCAACAAGAAATTATTGCAAAATTTGGATCACCTGAAGATCAGGGACCCCAGCTTTAATTACCAAATGATATCTTCGTTAAAACTAACGAAAATATCTCGACTTAACCTAACCAATCGTTAAAGGCGTACAGTTGACCTAACCGGGCATTCAATTTGGATCACTTTAACATACTGCTTCCCAGTGTATATCACTTTAACATACTGCTTCCCAGTGTTAATCACTTTAACATATTGCTTCCCAAAAATAGACATTACACAACCAATTACAGTTTACATTACAATGGTTTATAATATTTAGAGATTAGTTAGTCGAGAAAATGTAAATTTATGGACAACTTAACTTATTATGCTTTGCCATATTTTGTGAAGGTAAAATATTTGGATCACCTGAAGATCAGGGCCCCCAGTCTTCTTTAGTTAGCCTTATAAGACTAACTAACGAAAATATCACGACCTAACCTAACCAATCGTTAGGTCAACTGTATGCCCTTGACGATTGGACTTTAACATATTGCTTCCTGAATGCTTTGGGAAGCAATATGTTAAAGTGATCCTTCAATTTAATTTATTATTATATTTGGTACTGTAAAGCAAAAAACAAAAATACGTGAGGGCCCTAATGTTCAGGTGATCCCGAAATTTATAGCGCATTATACAGGGTGTTTCGGGTCGACCCTAGAAATATGGAAATTGGCGGAATTTGTAATTTGTATTTGGTATTTGAAGTTTGGGGACTAATATGTTTCATGGACTGCTCTCGATTTTCCTACGAAATTGCAAACAAGGGCAGTCGATGACCCTGATTTGGTTTCTGCAATCGGTTTTCTTGAGAAATTATAAAGAAAAATGTTATTGGATATTGAATACATTTATTTACTGAAACGACGCAATACACTCCAACATCTTTTTGAATAAGTTCGAGTTGGTGTGGCGCTTACGCCATACAAATTCACAAAGGTACGAGTCATTTCGTTGCACATGCTCTTCTGGCAACGCCAGGTCGGCACGCCAGCCAAGCACTTAATTGCCATGTTGTGCTTGCGTTTGCATAACTTTTTCTTAGGAATAACATCATATTCCTGGAAAAACTTTACTGCGGATTCATCGTGAGGCACATTTTTCCATAGCCACTTCAAATTAATACAAACATCACTCATTGTTCTGCAAAAAAAATGACAAGAATTAGTGCGATATCTTGCAAAAATCAATAGTATAAGAAACTCAGTTAATTATTAACAGGTTGGCTGCCGTGTGACCCACCAGTGGGTCACACCATACTGTTAGTAATGTCACTAATGTGCCTGTGACCCACCTGTGGTTCACAGACCAGATTTATTTTAAATCTAAAATTTATTTGTGGCACTATACTCTTGGATACTGTGAATGCTTCTTGTGGTTTGCTACTCTTCACGAAACACAAAAAACTTGAAAATGAAAGCAACGCCAGCCAACGTGTTAAGCAATGATCATTGATCAAGATTCGAAACCATCCAGAAAGCATAAACAGGATGGGTTTTAATTTTAAAAATAGCTAAGTTGTTTTCTACTACTTCGCTAAAGACAGTCTCGGACCTTCACATTTCTGTCGACAGTAGGCCTTAAAAATCTCCGGAGCAAGTGTAGTTTACATCTCCCTGACGCAAAAGGGGACACAAACTACACTAAGTCAAAGTTGGGGAACGTAAACTACACTAGGATCTTTAAGGAGACACTTTTTAAATGAATCCATCAAATAAAACGTTAAAACTAATGAAAATATTACAACTTAACCTAACCAATCGTGATATATATATATATATATATATATTATATATAAATATATATAAATATATAAATATATATAAATATACACGGTGAACCAAAAGTAGGTGGACAGTAGGTTGAATACGGTTTGTGTTATATTATATTATAACTATGGTGTTCATTATAACTATGGTGTTTGTGTTTTTTATATTAAATATTATAACTAAATTTATTTAAATTTTATTTGTATTATAGTATACAAAAAAATTAAATATGTATTCTCAAAATAAACGTTATCATTTACTGTCCACCTACATTTGGTTCACCCTATATATATATTAATATATATATATATATATATATATATATATTATATATATTATATATATATATATATATAAATTGACGATTGGTTAGGTTGAGTCGTAATATTTTCATTAGTTTTAACATTTCATTTGATTAGGTATACGCTGACAAAGTTGGGGAACCTAAACTACACTAGGATAATGTAGGGGAACCTAAACTACACTAGGATAATGTAGGGGAACCTAAACTACACTAGGATAATGTAGGGGAACCTAAACTACACTAGGATAATGTAGGGGAACCTAAACTACACTAGGATAATGTAGGGGAACCTAAACTACACTTCCTCCAAATCTCCAACATGAATTATTACTTTATGTTATTACGACATTTCATCCTATAGGATGGCCACAAAGTCCCGTTAGCCCCTAGACTCTAGAGAAATGAATCGTATAACAATGATATGGGCAGGGGATAACGGGACTTTGTGGCCACCCTATATATTCCTAAAATTCCCATTCCCTAACTCATAAATATTCAATCACAGGAAATAACAGGACATTACATTACAATTATTACGGTTAATATGACTAAAATTACAGTTACATCACTTTGAGTATTGCTAAATAATAAAAAAACAAACCTTCGTTATTTATAAATTCTACTTTACTACTTTAAGTTAAAACTAATTAAATTACTTATATACGTAACAATATAAAATGTTAATTAAGTCATTCAAATAACATTTTCAGTTAATGTAGCCTACCTTACGTTCTTGAAGCATATATCAACTTAACATAATATTTTATATATCCTTAATCTATATTAATATAAAGCAATTTATGCATTCTTAATCTACAGTATATTAATATAAAGTACTTTACCAAGCTATTATTTCTTTTCAACTTTCCATAACAATTATAACAGGCCATTTGATCCTTTCGTCCAAATTTAACTCCAAGCAAACTACATTTTCAGGTCTACATACCTGTACTTCCATAAGAATTATAGGTTTATAAAAATATATTAGCTTATTATTTTGATAAATATATACATGAAACATATAAGACTGCAAACACTTTATCTTCCTTCATATGCACCTCACTAACCTTAATTTCATGTTTACTTCCCTCAAACACGCCTTATACTACTTAGGCAAATTATATACTTCAGGTTTAAGAAAATGCAAAAAATAACTCAACTATCCTCCAACTACTTCATGCCAAAGAAGTACCAGACCTTGACCAGTCTGCTGTGTTCGGTTCATTTAGTTGGTGATCAACCATACTTCCATAGTATGCATACTCGTTTTTTTTAAATTCGTATTTATAAATTCAATACGATAATATATTACATTACCATTATCCTCAACCGAGAATTCCCTCCTAAATAATGTACAGGGTGTTCGAAAAGTCCCGTCACCCCCTACAAAATGTACACATTTTAATACCAATTTTATTTTTGTGTGATTAATTGAATTTATGTGATTCATTGACATTTTATTTTCTTTTTCGGGTATTAGAGTTGTGTGAACGATAGCAGACCAGTCCACTTACACTCTGGAGGAAAGGATAGTGATGAGCACACGGGCTCATGAAAGGTCACATACTGCCAGAACGATGCATGTTATCCAGAATGATTTCAACACAAGATTCAATAAGGCTGCACCACCAAACAAGACGGTATTTCGCTGGGAGAAAAAGCTGTTTGAAACTGGCTCCATTAAGGACAGACCACGGTCGGGAACCAACAACGCGAGCAGAACAATGTGAAGGTGCGATTGCATTGGTGGCTCGTCCACCGAAAAAATCACTTCGGGAACAATCACAAGAACTTGCAGTCCCCATGTCCACAATGAGAGATCACATGGCAAAAGCTCTCGGCATGAAACCATACCGCCCGTCATTTGTTAATGAATGAATTAAGCGATACAGACATGCAGAAACGATATGAAGCCTGTGAACGATTTTTGACTGTTTTTCCAACAATTCTTGCACGTGGAACAGTGTTTTTTTTCTGACGAGTGTGCAATTTACCGTAGCGCCAAATTTTACTGTAATTAAAGTGACTTGTTTCTTAAATTACACCTACCATATATAAATACAATTAATCACACAAAAATAAAATTGATATTACAATATGTACATTTTATAGGTGACGGCACTTTTCGAACACCCTGTACATTATTGACTCGATTCACAGAAACTTCTTCGTAAACTTTTTCCAATTTTTCAGTTTCAGTTTGACTAACCTCATCAAATCTTTCCATTTTATCGTTCACAGTTCAAATGTAACACGAAATTTTCTTCCCACCAGGCGTGTGATAATCCCTATCAACCCTAGATATTTTGCTCCACACCAGCCGCTTGACAATCTCTATGAACTCTGGATTTTTTCTTCCTCACCAGTAGCTTCATAATCCTTATGATCTCCAGATTTTTCTTGTGGATATTGAGTTGTACAATAATAAAAGTTAGCACTAATAATGTCAAGAGATTCGAGTTCTATGACGGTCGCTTAAAGAAAACGGAACTACAAAGTTAGGCAGTATTGAAAACTGAGCCTACGAAATGAATTGTCACTGAATGTAAGTAGGCGCAGTAAGCGAGTGAAGGTTTGCACACAGTAACACAATCGCCAAGTATATAATAGGCGCAGAGATCTTCATATATCGATTGGATGAAGGTGCTAAAAAACACTGTATTAAGTTCTAGAAATGCAAATATAGAGGCGCCGCACTGAATGTGCTCGAGATAGCCTGTTGTAGGTGGAGCAGACATGGGCAGTAATGTATTTGAAAATACTTAAATACATATTTAAATACAAATGCATTTAAATATATGTATTTATAAATACTTTTTGGAGAGTATATTTAATTACATATTTAAATACTTTCGAAAAGTATTTAGAATTTGTAAATACCTGTTTTTAAATACATTTTTAAAATATTTTTTTGTGAACTGTTCAATTTTTCGAGGATGTACAGTACTAACCACCCAGTATTTAACTGGTACTATAGAACACAGTAAAACATTTTTCAAGGTGCTTGTGCTTCCAGAAAGTTCCAGGCTCAGCAGGCTGGAACTTTCTGGTAGCATCTTGAAAAATGGAACTTCCAGGCTGCTCTAGTGGCGATTGTCACAGACTCACAGGTGCAGTGCGGCAGCAGTCTATCCTGAGGCATTGTCATATGTGGTTGTGCAAAGTTCAGCGCTAACTGTGCAATTAGCCTTAGCATATTGATCATATTAGACGAGGACAACATTTGTAACATGGCTGCAGCAAGTGGAAGTGGTGGAAAAGAAGGTGTAAAATAGAAGTTGTTGATGGTGTAAGTGAAAATAAAAATAGCGAATCACACCTGCACCCACTTTTTGATGGAAAATATTTCTGAATAATTTCCAAAGATGGTAGTAAAGTGAAGGCTTTATGTCTTCTGTGTCACAAAACAATTGCAGCGTCTACTTCTGCGACTTCTCGATTTTATTTGACTCTAAGCTGATGTTAGTGATTTTATGTACTTTTTGAAAAGTATCGAAATTGTATTTGAAATGTATTTAAATACATTTTAGGAGTAATGTATTTAGTATTTAAATACTTTCTGAAAACCTGAATTTTATTTAGTATTTAATCACTTTTAGTTTCAAGTAATGTATTTATTATTTAAATACATCTAAAGTTTTACTGCCCATGTCTGAGGTGGAGTGAATTTGTATGTAAAATTAGGCTGTAAAGCACGAGTGTCTGTACAGTATTATCAGACCGCAGTAGGCTAAGTCATGTAGTCCCAGGCCAAGGATAATAGGCACTGTAGGGGACGAGAGCCTAAGTTAGAGATATTCTCCGAAAGGTACCTAAAAACGGACTAATTTGAAACTTTAACGGTAAAAGTCTCGAGGCACAAAAGGCCGTTAAAACTCGAGATTTCTCAGGATGTTCCCCTCAAAGGTTAATTTAGTGTCAAACATTAAAGATAAAACTTTGGAGTCAGGTGCCAGAAAAACTTCATCAGTGTTCAAGAGCTAGTGTACATCTTGTACGCGTAAACAAAAATTCAAGCTTGAAGTCGTAAACAAAGACATTCTGGTGATGTTTCAACGCACGTGCGAGAAAACTTCCAACCTCCGAAAATATCTTCCTGCTGGCGGTACTGACTTTTGACGTCGTAAGTACTCTAAGATAAATTCCAGGCGTTCCATGGCAGTTAAGGAGTTTGTACAAGCACAGGCACTCGAAACTATCCCAAGGTTGACTTTTTGTGATGACCTTCGATACGAGCTTGAGAGAAGTATTAAAACATAGTCCTAAGGAGGAAATGTTTATATACAGTATATAGAATATAATGCGTGAATCTGCTCGATTTTTCATGATGAAAATTGTCCCCAACTCACTACACTACGACTGAATAAAAGTTAATGCAATCTGTGGTACATTTAAACAACCGAGGAAATGCATAACGCTTTCGAGTCCAGGGTTAACACGTAAAATGCTACCGCCCTTATATTCCAAAGGTTCTGGGCTCGAATCCTGGTGTGGGCGATTTTTTCATATATATATTTCTTAATTATGGGAGTCTCTTATTATTATTATATTATTATTATTATTATTATTATAAATTTGTCAAAAGTTTAAAGATTTCTGGAACCTATGAATTGATCGGTCTGAAATATGTCCGAGTCAAGTTTGTTCAAGGGAAGCCGCTACGTTAACAACTGTGGCCGCGTTCGTTAGCTCAATCAAAAATGAGCCAAGCTTTCCAGAACTGGTGAAGTGGGAAACCCGTTTTTGCTGCTTGCAGCTGTACTTCTATATTTTATGTGCCTTAATTCGATATAAACGATAATATTTGACTGGAAGATAACAATTGTAGCTTGTGTTTTGGTAAGAATTTCACCCATACCTTATGAAAGGGTCAAAATCTCTCTCTCTCTCTCTCTCTCTCTCTCTCTCTCATATATATATATATATATATATATGATGGGAAAATTCTGTGACCTGACCTTTATATATTGTTACATTTTAGGTATACTAAAGCCGTTTATTTCCTCTTAAGTTACGAATCCAATACTAAAATTTTATTAAATAGTTTTATCGGTTTAATAAATTTCAAGTTTAAACCGCCGTAAATTCAACTTTTAACTCGAACTTCCTACAACGATAAGATAGTCGGTAACTATGACAACCAACGGATGTATTCGGGCTAACAAACCATAAATGTTACAGCGGTTAACATAAATGTTGAAATACTTAACATTAATGGGTAAATGGTTAACATTTAGTGAGATTAAATTCTATTAATTACCGTCCATCTCTCGTTAAAACTCATTTAATGACTTTTGATACGATGCTTTTATTATAAACTTTCTTCCAAAGTTTATTTTTACCTGGGTTCGTATATACGCTTTTATGAACGCCCAAATTCAATTCATAATCCTTTAACACTTTTACTACGTTGCATATATACGCTATAAATACAATATATATACAAGGGGCGAAGCATGTTACGACTTGCGGGGGGAGGTTCTTGGAAAGTGAATCAGTTGTTTTATGCGGATGATACGGCTCTGGTGGCGAACTCGAGAGAAAAGTTACAGAGATTGGGAACTGATTTCGGGAGGGTGTGTGAAAGAAGGAAGCTAAGAATAAATGTGAATAAGAGTAACGTTATGTGGTGCTGTAAAAGGGAGGTGCGTGAGCGACTGAGTGTAAGTTTGTATGGAAGAAGTGGCATGTTTCAAGTACTTAGGGGTGGATGTGGTGAGGAATGGGACTATGGAGGCGGAGGTGAGTCACAGGGTGGAAGAAGGGGCAAAGGTACTGGGTGTTCTAAGAAGTGTTTGGAAGGAGAGATTAGTGTCTATGGGTGTGAAGATGGGTATGTATGAAGGTATAGTAGTGCAACAGTATTGTATGGATGTGAGGCTTGAGTGGCGAATGCGAAGGAAAGGAAAAGGGTGGCTGTATTGGAAGTGAAATGCTTGAGGAGGATCTGTGAGGTGAGGCGGATTGATCATGTAAGAAAAACTGTTATCCGTGAGAGGTGTAGGAGTCGAAGGAGTCTTGTGGAGAGAGCACATGACGAGGTGTTAAAATGGTTTGGGCATATGGAGAGGATGAGTAAAGAGAGGATGGTAAAAAGGATTTACGTGTCGGACGTGGAGTGGGAAAGGGGGAGGGGTAGACCGAGGAGGAGATTGAGAGATGGGGTAAAGGAAGCTTTGGATCAGCGGGGCCTGGACGTCTGGGTGAAAGATGTGCGCTGGATAGAAAAAAGTGGAGCGATGTGGTATATGGGGGTCGACGGTCTAGCAATGTGCCACCTCAGGGTGTATGAAGCGGTCTGGGTAAACCGTGGAGTAGTCTGCGGGGCTGGGCTGGGGATAATGTTGCCCTGAGGCAGGCGCATTATTTTTATAACAGCTGATGAAGTGAATGTGAACGACTGAGGCATTTCCTACCTGTTCCTGACCCGACCTCACTGCAGTGGGAGAGGCGTTTGGGTATAAAAAAATATACAGGGTGTCCCAGAAGTCTGGACTCAGGAAAAATAAACATTATGTTTTTAAAGTGAAACAAACACATTTCTGATGTCAGTTTTACATATTTCAGGAAAGAAATACCCTGATGGCTCAGTATACCAATCAAGAGAAGGTGGGACTGGTATTGCTACGTGTTTCCGGAAAAAGCCAGAGGGAGGCATGTCAGTTATTTTACAAACATGCCTCCCTCTGGCTTTTTCCAGAAACATGTAGCAATACCAGTGCCACCTTCTCTTGACTATATACTGAGCCATCAGGGTATTTTCTTTCGTGAAATATGTAAAACTGACATTAAAAATGTGTTTGTTTCACTTTAAAAATATAATGTCTATTTTCCCTATGAGTCCAAACTTCTGGGACACTCTATACCTTACCTTACAACCTTACAAAGGTTCCGCGCGATGATTCCTCATTTCGCGAAGGTCAAGCTTGTCGCCCTTCCTCTCTGGGTCGCCCCATCCTTACCCTATATATATATATATATAACAACTAAAAAGGAATAAAATTAGAAAGTTGTATAAACACACACACACACACACACACACACACACATAGAGGCGCGCGTGGTTCTGAAGTATTTATCGTAATAAAGATTTGTATAGGAACGGCTTAAATCATTCATTATTCAAGTCTTCGCACAAATACAATCTTGGCACCGATCGGCAAACTCGTTGGCATAATTCTACTGAGAAGCTCCGCATTGCAACAACAATATTTATCCTTGCTGGAAAAGTCCGGAGTTTCATCGCATACACATTTTATGACTGTACCCCGTAGAAAGAAATGAGATGGAATCAAATCCGATTGCGCTGGCCAATCACTCCCCACACAGCCGGATCGATTACTTCCCATTCTATACCATTCCCATTCCTATTTTTTCCCATTCCTATTTTTTCCCATTCCGATTCCTATTTGACCAAAGCGCGTCTTGATTTGGGACACTGTTTTCGTCAGTGAAACGGCGCAACCAGTCATAACCTAACTTATCGTATCCTATGCAATCGTGACCTAACCCGGGCCAAAATGGGAATGGATGGGAATGAAAATGACAAAGTTGGAATGGCAGAGAATGGGAATTGCCTAGTATGGGAATGGTATAGAATGGGGTGATACCGCCTGATCTACCAACCAGGAAACTTTTCGTTCAAAAAATCGTGAATCCGGTGGGAATAATGGGCCGGAACCCTATCTCGCATAAATATTTCCTCTAAATTCTGAATATCACGAGCTGTGGCAGGTGCAGCAGCGACGCAAAATGTTTGGTAAATCAAACATTTTGCTTCCCACTCACTGTCATTTCATTCCCATCTGTGGTCCGCAAATGCTAGTGTCTCCGAGCAACTGATACAATGAGCAAACCAACCAATCAACCAACCAACCAACAATGCATAAAAGTGAAAAAGCCACATTTGAGAAAAGTGTTTCTTGATTTCAGAGACTCGGGGAAAAGGCGTCAAATGGAACTAGCTAATATTTCCTAACAAAACTTAATTTAACCCAACCTAAACAAACTAACCTAACCCGGAGAATGACATGAATTAGGAATACTGTAGACAGAATTGAAAAGGGCTCCTTTGAAATTCTCACTCTTGGGTTCGGAATGAAATGAAAATGACGTTGATTGGGAATAAACCGACCCACACACTCTTGGTCCATCATATATATATATATATATATATATATATATATATATATATATATATATATTATATATATATATATATATATATATATATATATATATATGATACAAACCCACAAGGAAAAGAAAAATGATTTCAAGGTGTTTCGTGTATTCAGAAGTACACCTCGTCAGGGAATTCCATTCCCTGACGAGGTGTACTTGGAATAATTTTTCTTTTTTCTTGTGGGTTTGTATCATTCATTCATTTCACGTGTTTAATTGTGAAATTCATCCCGTACACACACACACACACACACACACACACACACACACACACTGGGTGATTACAAATGATCTTCCCGATTTTAAACATTTATTATGTAAAAACTAACAAAGCTACAGCGAAAAGCAAAATATACAAATGAAGAAGAACTCAAAGAGTTTTATTTACAAGTTATTGAAGTTTAATATGAGCTCCTTTTGAGGTTACAACATTCCTGAATGAGCAATTGTCTGATCGTTGGATTGGGCTTGGGGGAGCCCATTCCTTGACCGGCTGTCAAAAATGAAGTTTTTGTTCCATCAATGGCAACACTTTGGAACATTTGAAGGAAAGGATACGTGAGGCTGTTAGAAAAGTTCAATATGATATGCTACAAAATGTATGAAGGGAAACAGAATACCGCTTTGATGTCTGCAGGGCCACAAAAGGAGCTCATATTGAACTTTAATAGCTTGTAAATAAAACTTTTTGAGTTCTTCTTTATTTCTATATCTTGCTTTTCGCTGTAGCTTTGTTAGTCTTTTTCATAATAAATGTTTAAAATCGGGAAGATCATTTGTAATCACCTGGTGTGTATATATATATATATGAAAAGAAGGATCAACACAACGGCAAACATTTTCATTTATTTGTACATCAGACGTTTCGACAAATCTTTTGTCATCATCAGTGAGTTAAGTCTTAAAACCTTAAAACAAAATTGAAAAGTGAAAGTTACATCAATACAATATTAAGACCATTAAAATTAAAACCTTAAAGCAAAATGAAAATTGCATCAATACAAAATTAAAAACATTTAAATTTCATCACTATAAAAACTAAAATTAAATTAAATTTCATCACTATAAAAACTAAAATTAAATTACCTCAATAGGTAAATACACAATGTTTACATCCACCTCCATACTTGGCAAAGTCTAAGTGAACACTAGGTGGTCAGAGGATTAGGAAGGGTATATCTGTGAAACACGGTTGGTTGTCAAAAGAGTCGTAATTTGTAGGATGAGCTATTATTATTAAGGGAGGGTTTGTTTCTATAGATGTACAAAGATTCTAAAATTCGGAGTTCTGTAAGGTTATTGGATCTAGTTAAAATTTCAAACTGAGTTTTGTGAAGGGGATGGTCGTTTTCATCACTGTGGTTTCTAATTGCGGATTGTGGAGGGCTACTGAGGGGACGGTTGGTACGGACTGACAAGCCCAAATGTTGAGAAAGGCGCACCTCCAGTTGGAGTTGAGTGCTGCCAATATACGCAGCCTTACAGCTGTCGCACGTGTATTTGTAAACAACATTGGGGCATACAGTTTTGGGGAATTCATCTTTGAACTTTAAAAAATTTGATAATTTAAGTGGGTTGACGAAGGCGAATCTAAAATTTATTTGGGGATAACTAGACTTGAGTAGTTTGGACAATTCACCTCGAATACGCAATGATAAATAACCATAAAAAGGTAATTTAATATATCTGGTTTCTTTTTGTACTGTAGTTACGGGGAGTTTAGTATCAAAAGTGTTATTTAAAAATTTCTTTAATTGGTTATCGAATAGATGAGAAGGGTAGTAATTGTTAATAAAGTACTGTTTTAAAAATTTAAATTCTTCGTTTAACGAAAAGTAATCCGAACAAATACGGTAACTTCTTGTTAATAATGTTACTATAGCACTAATCTTATATTTATAAAACATACAACTTAAATAATTGGTTCCCAAGCCAGTAAAAGTTTGTTTCCGAAATAGTGAAGTATGGAACTTATTATGGGCCCGTTTAACTAAAACATCCAGGAAAGGTAAACTATTATTTGTTTCGTTTTCACACGTGTACTTAATATTACTATGTTGTTTATTAAGATAATCAAGAAAAAGTTTCACGTGTGAAGGATGGTTAAATATTAAGAAAGTGTCATCCACGTATCTTCTGTAATATATGGGTTTAAAACTACTAGGACAATTTTTCAACCAAATTTCTTCGTAATGGCAAAGAAATGCATTTGCTAGTGTTGGGCTTAACGGGGAACCCATAGCTACCCCATCAATTTGGCTGTAAAGGTTGCTATTAAATAAGAAAAGATTATCAAAACACACTATTTCGAGAAGGTTTTTAAATTGAGTCTGAGTGAGGCCATTAATAAGAGTATTATCAGTAGTGAATAACTTATTTAGTATGATATTTAATGTTTCTTTTAACGGGACATTAGTAAACAATGATGAGACATCAAAACTGGCCATAGTAAGAGAATCGGCATGATTGATCTCTTTTATCTCTTTAGCAAAATCAAACGAGTTGTTAATAGAATAATCATTAAAGGTGAGTTTTGAAAGCAAGGGAACGAAGAATTTGGCTAAGTTATAATTGAATGTACCACATGCCGAAAGAATAGGTCTTAGTGGGAAATTTGGCTTGTGGACTTTAGGTAAACCATATAGAATTCCTGGATTAGAACCAGAAGCAAATAAAAAATTGTATGTATTGTCAGCAATAATATTACTATTTTTTAATTTACGCAAACACCTATTAAGTTTATCTTCGAGTTTTAGTAATTTAGACAGAACATTCTCTTTTACCCTTTTAAATTTAGACGTATCCGACAAAATTGTCTCCATTCTATTTATGTAAACTGTTGAATCAATCAGCACTACTCCTTTACCCTTATCCGGTTTTGTAATGATGACAGAGTTATCCTTTTTCAAATTATTAAGAATTTTAAAATCTTGCTTATTAAAGAGGGGAGAAAACACCTTATGGGGTTTAAAATTGTAAAAATTCTTAAAAGAGATGCTCTCCACTTGTTTTACCAAGTTATGAAACGAGAAATTTGGTCGGATCTCACAATTCTTAATATTCATGAGAAGATTTTCAAAGCCAGAGAAAAATTTATAAAAATTTAGTTTATAATGAGGTAGATCAAAATTTAAGCCTAACGACAATATTTCTTTCTCTCTAATACTTAAAACTTTATTAGAGAAATTACAAATAAAATTATCTGGATTATTAAAAAACGACTGAGTGATTCCCAATTTTTCCAATTTGGCAGCATGTATCCTTTTATGTCTGTTGACAGTTTTATCACAGCAAGTTTGAAATTTAGTAACTAAACAATGATAATCAATATAAGACACCCTAGATTTTAGACCAAACAGAGAATTTTTATATTTCAGCTTGAGAAAACTCACTGTTTTAGTTTTCGATTGAAGCTCCAAATTTAATAATTTATGTAGCCATGATTTATATAGTTTGGAGTTATGGAGGCGTTTATTATAAAGTTTAAATCTAAGGAAATTAGGCACAATATTATAACTTTTGCACTTAGACAAGAAACTCTCATCACAGATAGCCTTGTTCAGTTTCAAATAGACTCTTTCACATTGTCTGTAATAGTTCAATGTCGATCGGCCATATCTCTGGGTTAATATCAAAGCTATTGACTTCTCCTTAGGGAACCGGAGCTTACAGATGAAAAGAAGGATCAACACAACGGCAAACATTTTCATTTATTTGTACATCAGACGTTTCGACAAATCTTTTGTCATCATCAGTGAGTTAAGTCTTAAAACCTTAAAACAAAATTGAAAAGTGAAAGTTACATCAATACAATATTAAGACCATTAAAATTAAAACCTTAAAGCAAAATGAAAATTGCATCAATACAAAATTAAAAACATTTAAATTTCATCACTATAAAAACTAAAATTAAATTAAATTTCATCACTATAAAAACTAAAATTAAATTACCTCAATAGGTAAATACACAATGTTTACATCCACCTCCATACTTGGCAAAGTCTAAGTGAACACTAGGTGGTCAGAGGATTAGGAAGGGTATATCTGTGAAACACGGTTGGTTGTCAAAAGAGTCGTAATTTGTAGGATGAGCTATTATTATTAAGGGAGGGTTTGTTTCTATAGATGTACAAAGATTCTAAAATTCGGAGTTCTGTAAGGTTATTGGATCTAGTTAAAATTTCAAACTGAGTTTTGTGAAGGGGATGGTCGTTTTCATCACTGTGGTTTCTAATTGCGGATTGTGGAGGGCTACTGAGGGGACGGTTGGTAACTAGATCCAATAACCTTACAGAACTAAATATAATATGTTAAATATGTTCTCTTTTCAGATCTAAGTAAGGATTATAATTGACAAAAATAATTTTCAGAAACTAAAAATAGTCTAAGGCTTCAATCACGCATGTACTGGCTATTGGGCGGTGTAAACAAAATTATGTCTTATTTCATTAGACAATTAAGAACATTTTTCTGTACACAGATCGAAATACTTGTAGCTAAAGCATTCACTAATTCAGTCTGGGTACAGAAAAATGTTCTTAATTGTCTAGTGAAATAAGACATGATTTTGTTTACACCGCCTTGCCTTGGGCAATTTTTTAAGGAGACTTCTCACTATCCATAAGATATTTTTTTTGAGCCTCATAGCTAAATTCAAAAGGCAATATGTTTTAAAATATGCTTAGAAAATTTACTTAATATTTTTACTAAAAATAATTAAAAAGCTTTGTTCTGATTTTTTTTAATTAATGAAAATAATACGGCATGCATTCAGTTTTATAGGTGCATTCACCAAAAAGTAACATCTGGCAATTCTGACAAGGCTTCTTTCCAGTACCACCGCCGCAAGCATCCACTTGTGTTCGGTGTTCCCTTTTGTGCTTTAATTATTTTGGATAATCAGTTAAATAAATTATAGCATTGTAGTGCCCATAATGACTGACGATGTGTTTAATCAATTGAAGACTAGAAGATTTTACTCACTCTCTTTTGATGAGAAAAAGCGCATATTGAATAATGGCAGACCGATTCCACATTTGAATTTAAGCAAAGAAAATAAAGGCTTCACTAGGAAATTTAATCCTAAGCTGTATGATGATGTTCCCTGGTTATGTGGAAATATTTCAAATAACAAATTGTACTGTTGGTCGTGTTTCCTATTTTCAAGAGATAACTCTGTGTGGAATTCTGTTAGTCGTGGATACGACGATTTAAACAATTTACATACTGCAATTTCTCGCCATGAAAAATCTCTTGCTCACATAAATGCATTTGTTGATCTTAAAACATTTGGAAAGTCAGAAAGAATTGATTTAATACTCGACAAGCAGAAATCAGTTGCCATTTCCAGACATAACGAAGAAGTTAATAAGAATCGAGAAATTTTGAAACGTTTGATTAGGATAACATGTATTTTAGGTATGCAAGAATTAGCATTTCGCGGTCACAATGAAGAAGAAAACGCTGACAATAGGGGTAACTATATTGAATTGGTATTTTGTATGGGAGAATTCGATGAAAAGCTTCAAAACCATTTAAAAACTGCGACTGTTTTTAAGGGAACATCATCTGCTATTCAGAATGACATAATTCAATCTATTAGTGCAGTTATGTTAGAACAAATAAAACGTGAGCTTATCGACTGCATGTATGTGGCGATTTTATTAGATGAAACATCTGATGTCAGCTGTTTTTCTCAACTCTCTACTGTTGTTCGTTATGTTAATAAACATGGAGAGATTTGTGAACGATTTATAAAATTCAATGACGTCAGCAATGATAGAAGTGCAGGAGCGATTTCTGATTTATCTATAAGGCAACTAGGTGAACTGGGCTGCTTGAAAAAATTAGTTGCTCAAACCTACGACGGTGCTGCTGTTATGGGGAGCGATCTTAATGGAGTACAAACAAAGATTAGAGAAACTGTACCAGAGGCTATTTTTCTTCACTGCTACGCCCATAAACTTAACCTTGTTTTATCCCAAGCTGTCGCTGAAATTTCCGAATGTAATAATTTTTTTTCAGTATTAGGAAGTTTGTCATCATTTTTCAGCAGTTCAACTAAGCGAACTTCAATGCTTGACAAAGTTGTTGGAAAGCGTTTCCCTAAACTGGCTCCAACGCGGTGGAACTATTCATCTCGTCTAGTTGAAAGAGTTAAGGAAAATAAAGAAGATATAATAGATCTTTTAAAAAGCATTCTTGAAAACCCAAAGAAATTTGATGAAAAAACAAAAAATAGTGCACGCGGATTGCTTGCTGGTATCGATACTTTCGATTTTAATTTTTTATTAGAAGTATTTTCTTCAATTTTTCCTTTTACTGAATATCTATTTAATGTGCTGCAAACAAAATCTATGGATATTGTGTATAGCTCAATCACCGTTGAAAGCACTATGAAAAAAATCAAACAAATAAGGGATACAAAATTTGCAGATATGTGGGACTTGATAACAGAAAGATGTGGTGAACCTGTATGTAAAAGGAAACAGAGTCTTTCTCCACAAGAGAAGTATAGTCAACTATTTCATGAAATATTCGATAATATACTTCTTCAAATGAAAGAGCGTTTCAGTTCAATGGAAAAATTGGAATTCATTGAGCTTTTAGATTGCAAAAAATTTGAGTTCTATGATGTTACTTTCCCAGAGAGAGCTTTTGAATCTTTGAAAAGAAGCTACAATTCATTTTTTGAGTTTCCTCGTCTCCGTTCTGAATTGTGTATTTTATATTCGCACAAATCTTTTGCCAAAAAGAATGTTGCTGAGCTCCTAAAATATCTACTGGAAAGCGAAATGCACAAAGGTCTTAAGGAAATATATAAATTGACGAATTTGATTCTAACTATACCAATATCGACAGCAAGTGTTGAGCGATCATTTTCTGCGCTTAAAAGAATTAAAAGTTATTTACGGAGTTCCCAAAGTGAAGAAAGGCTATCTAATCTTACCTTAATTTCAATTGAAAAAAATTTCCTCAAGAAGCTTATGGAGAATCGAGAGTACTTTTACAATTTGGTCATCGAAGAATTTTGCAGGAAAACTAGGAGAGTAGAATTTCAATTCAAATAATGCTTCACAATTATTTAAGGTAAATTTTAAATTTGTATCTTTTTCTTTAGATCAATTCGGTAACTACTATATATAAATATGTCTAATTTTTTGCTCGCATATTTAAGCCTAACATTAAATGAACTTTCCTTCAAAGAGGTCCCCAAAAGTTTGTAAAACACCTTTAACTTGCTAAGTTCTATGTAAACAATATGCAAAGTTTGGGCAAGAGGGTTAGGCGGATGTTTTTCTTCCATTCCATAACATTGCATGCCTGAACAAAAATGTCACGAGTCGCCACTGATATATATATATATATATATATATATATATATATATATATATATATATATATACTACTGTGCAAAAATCTTAGAGACATTGCATTTTTCCACTCTGGTGCATAAGGAAACTAAATCTTTGTACTCAATGCAAATACATTTTCATTGAAATTAAAAGTAAAATTCAACTAATCCTATTTATACAGAATATACCTTGATATAAACTAAAAGCGAGTGTGTCCACTCTTTTCCTTTAAAACCGCTGAAATTCTTCTAGGGACACTTTCAAATAATTTTGGTAAGGTGTTCCGCACTTCTTCAAAGACCTTCTACAGATCACCTTAGTTCCTGAGATTCTTTTTACTTTTTCTTTATCCAAATAGTCCCATACAGCTTCAATTATATTGAGATCTGGGTTTTGAGGAGGACCATACCATGCGTTGTACTTGATAATGTTTTGGATACCACACTTTGAAAATCGAGATATGCGAGCTACTTCACTCGCTAGTTTTCTTTTATACAGAAACAATTCTATGGCAGTCTTCAAGTAAACTTTTAGCCATTTTGTTTAAACCAGATGTGTCCAACCTTTTTTCATGAAGGGCCATATTTCAATTAATGACCCACACCGAGGGCCAGTGTGCAAATTTTAAATAAAATTTTATTTTAAAATTAAATTTTATTGAAATGAAATATGACAGTAGATAATTAATTTTCAGTATCCGCCAGCGGGGCCTCATACAAATATTTAGCGGGCCGGACTCTGGCCCGCAGGCCGTATATTGGACAAGCCTACCTTAAACCAAACAGTTGGTCCTGGTAGATCTTTATTTTGCGGAGCAAAAACCAACCTGACGGTTAATAGATGTGTAGAGAGGAAAAAAAAATTATTTCAGCAACACTGAAAACATAATGTTTCATCAATTACGTACATTTGAACGTTAAAGGTTAGGGATTAGCTACTACAATACTTAATATTAGCTGCTCATGCACAGTTTTCTTTGAATTATGATCACAATGTTTTGAAGATTCTGATCAATGTGAATTAAACGTTGTGATATAGTTTATATCAAGGTATATTTAAATATGGTTATTTGAACTTTATTTTCACTACATGAAAGCTGTCTGAATCCAATACAAAATTTTAATTTCTTCGTGCCTCACACTGAAGAAATGTAGTGTCTGAGACTCTTTTACAGCAGTGTGTATATATATATATATATATATATATATATATATATATATATATATATATATATATATACATATATACATACTGCATATAACTTATAAGCAATATAAAATATGTATCCGGTATTACAGTAGAAGTACCGACCGACGTGGAGCGTAATTATGTACCTATTTAAAAGCTTTTGCTTCCTTCGTTAAGGAGTTCAAATTCAGTTGAGTCTCTTAATGTGTGCATTAAAGAACTTTAAATCATATGAAGTGTGCATTATGTGCCTTTAAGTGTCAAGTGTTTCCTCAATAAGTGTGTATATACACCGCTTAATAAATCTATAACATTTTTAACACGATATATATATATATATATATATATATATATATACCTTGTTAACCTTGCCTTATTTGGGTTCCGTGCGTCGGTCTTTCTTCACACGAAGGTCAAGCTGGTGGCCCCGCCTCTAGTCCTGGCTTGGTGGAGGAGCGAGTTGCTCTCCTGCGCTCTCCACCGTACATAACCAAGTACACCCGGCTCATCTGGTACCGTCCTGAGCCAGGCATCATCTAGTCTTCTCTTCAAGACTTCAACTTTGACCCCTATAATGTTTCTGAGGTTCTTTGGAAGCTGGTTGAAAATTCTTGGCCCCTTGACAACCAAGCTATTTTCCTTAAGAGTTGAGGAGGTCCCTTGTCGGGCCTTTAATTTGGAGAAACACTACATATTCTGCCTTTCCTATTTTCCAGCGTTGTCTGGATGGTAATTGGGTTTAGTTTAAGGTTTGGTGCCAAATGAGCCTGAACAGGTGAAAATGAATGTGTTCTTTTAACTACGGGTTGAAAAAGGACTTAGTAGATCTTATATATACGAGGTGTGATCAAAAGGTTCGGTAAATAGTCCTGCAGCTAATGAGCGGTCGTCACTAGGTGTTGTTAGTGTGTATGGTTATGGTTTTATTTTGAGGTTTGGTGCCAATCGCCTATTTTTCTCTTTGCTTTGATAATTTCGTTCGTAATATTGCCTTTGGGCGCGCTGAGAGACACTGACTGTGTCGCATTGTGTCGGTACGGTGGGGATCCGCGAATGTAAACACCTCCAAGTCGCGGTTAGCTCCATGCCACGATCACGGATAAGTGCATGATGGTGGCAATTAGTAGGTCATGTTAACTCAATTGATGACAGTGAATCACGGCTAACTGCATTAATAAAATGTGTGTGTGTGTGTGTGTGTGTGTGTGTGTGCCACGATCGATGCGCTTCCGCGTGTCGGTCTCTCTTCACACGAAGATCGAAGCTGGTGGTTCCCTGCCTCTAGGATTGGCTGGTGAAGGAGTGTGCCGCTCTCTTGCGCTCTCCACCACACATGACCGCTTGGTGGAGGGGCGAGCTACTCTCTCGCACTCTCCACCGCACATAGTCATGTACACCCGGCTCAGCTGGCCTAATATGCAGTCTAATTACCTCATTTCTACCATATCTCAAGAGTTGAAGCTTCTCGGTGTTAAACACCCTATTGCTGTCTTCTGTTGTCCCCCTCTTCAAACCGGGGCCAAGCAGGTGGCCCCACCTCTAGGTCCGGTTTGGTGTAGGAGTGAGTTGCTCTTTTGCTCTCTCTGCCACACATGACAGCTTGGTGGAGGAGTGAGTTGCTATCTCGCGCTCTCCACCGCACATAATCATGTACACCCGACTCATCTGGTCTAATATGCAGTCTAATTTCTTCATTCTACCATATCTCGAGTTGAACCGTTTCGGGAAAATGACCATTCATTTTTAACGAGTTAATTTTTGTGTTTTATCCCCAAAATACATAACTTAGTAGATCTTATATCGGGTGGCCACAAAAAAACTTTACTTAATTGAAAGTTTAATAACTGCAACAATTCAAAACTTATGCGATTGAGATTTTGCACACATTAACAGATGCATATAATCTATAATTGCTGGAATTTTTAAATATGTAGGTTCTATAGTTTTGTTACAGTGAACAATTTAATAGCATATGTCTAAAAATAGCATGCCTGGTGTGCATCTGACACGTACGTGCGCTAGCGTAGGCTAAACCTAATGTAGCGTAGTATGACACGCGCGCTGGCGTAGGCTAAACCTAATGTGAATTTGCTTTCTTTTATTTTTCCGCTAAAACCCCGCCAGCATGACGTTAAGTAAAAGTGATAAAGCCATCATAGAAGCATGTGTCAAGGAAAAAGGTTGGAATGGAAATAGGATTGTCCGAGAATTCCCCGCAAAGAACTGGACTCGTCAAAGTGTTTATAACTTAATAAGAAAGATAAAGGATACTGGATCAACAGCTAGAAAACCCGGCAGCGGCAGGCCCAAAAGTGTTTCAACAGAAGAAAGTAAGGCTGCCGTGGAGGAATTGATTCAATCCCAGGAGAATACACCAGGAACTCATCGCTCCCAGAGACAGATTGCGTACGACCTTGGGATTTCTCGCTCCTCTGTACAAGGGATTGTAAAACGTTTGAAATTGAAGGCCTACAAGAGAATTCGAGTTTCTCGGCGTGATCAGAATGTAAGACAGCGTAGAAAGACCCGCTGTAAATCCCTATATGAACGCTACTCAGCTGAAGACGTGCAAAAAGTTGTGTTTACAGACGAAAAGGATTTCACGTTGGAGGTGGCCAAAAACAGACAAAATGACAGGGCTTATGGTTCAAGGAAAAAGGACATTCCTCCCTCCAGGCTTTATCATGAAACCTCACGATTCAGCAGAAAAGTAATGGTATCGGCGGGAATTTCATGGAAGGGGAAAACACGAATTCATTTTATTGCCACAAACGAAACTAAAATTAACTCTGAGCGCTAAATCAACCTGTTAGATAATGGGTTACTTCCTGATTGTCGTCAGCTGTATCCTGATGAGGCCTACATTTTCCAGCAAGATGGGGCACCCGCCCATACAAGCCGAGCGACCCAAAATCATCTAGAGCAAGAGACCCCTAATTTCATCAAAAAGGATGAATGGCCGCCTCAGTCTCCCGACTGTAATCCGATGGACTATTCAGTATGGGATTCCCTCATGGTGAAGGTTTACGGCAGCCAGAAAGACAAATTCACCGAAGATGAACTTAAGGAGAAAATCAGTAGAGCATGGGAGGATATCACCTTAGATGAGGTTCGAAAGTGCATCTCCTCGTGGAAGAAGCGATTGAGGGCAGTTTACCAACAGGGAGGTGGTCACATTGACCATTTGTTTAAGTAAATTTTGTTAAGTTCAAATTCATTTTCTTCGGCATGCTATTTTTAGACATATGCTTTTAAATTGTTCACTGTAACAAAACTATAGAACCTACATATTTGAAAATTCCAGCAATTATAGATTATAACCATCTGTTAATGTGTGCCAAAGCTCAATCGCATAAGTTTTGAATTGTTGCAGTTATTAAACTTTGAATTAAGTAAAGTTTTTTTGTGGCCACCCGATATATACTGTATATATATATATATATATATATATATATATATATATATATATATATATATATATATATATATATATCGCAGCAGTAGTATAGCCGAAAAAGGGGAGAGTGCAAGAATGTTGCAGGTTATTATGTAATGTTGCAAATTGGGGAGGGGGTTGTTGCAAAGGGGGGGGGTTGCAAGGGGTGGTGGTGTTGCAAAGGGGGGTGGGGGGGGAACTTGGAGGCGGCGTTATCCCCCAAGAGAAAGGAGAGAAAGGAGGAGGAGAGTGTTCACCTGGCAGGAGCCAAGTGCACATTAAGACTTCAGCCGAGTAGGCGTTGTTTTATAGGCTCCTAATCAGCCAGTTGGCGTAAATGGCTTGAGTTGCCAGATACCGCGATACCATTGTATACATTATTATAGACTCCTAATCAGCCAGTTGGCTGTAAATGGCTTGAGTTGTCAGATACCTCTTTTTAGCAGTACCATTGTATACATTATTATATACGCCTAATCAGCCAGTTGGCTGTAAATGGCTTGAGTTGCCAGATACCTCTTTTAGCAGTATTATTGTATACATTATTATATACGCCTAATCAGCCAGTTGGCTTAGAAGGCTTAAATGTTGCCAGATACCGCAATACCGTTGTATGCATTATTATATTTCGAATACCGGTAGTAGAAGGCAAAACAATTAAGTAAAACAACATTGCATCATTCTTTTTATTATAAATATATAGAAAATAAATATACATTTGAGGAATATGCATATAACAGTACAGGAAATATATACACACAATTATGGATATATATAAAATAAAATATACATTTCAAATAAATATACACTTCAATAGAAATATGTACATAACAGTACAGGAGAAATACACACACACACACACAATTATGGAGATATATTTATAAAATAAATATACTTTTCAAATAGAAATAAATATACATTTCAATAGAAATATGCGTATAATCAGTACAGGAGAAATGTCAAGCAAAATATAAATACAATTCACTTTTTTTTCAAAATACTAAAACTCGTCTTAATCGAGTTTACAATTACATCATTATTGCTCTCATTACGCAGTATATGCGCTTAATAATATTTCACCGCTTAAAGTATAGGGAACCTGTATTCGATATGAAGGGCTTTCATATCGTTCAGTACTATTTTTGTTCCCCTTTACAACCGGTTGGTAAGTCATCTTAAATACGTCTAGAATACAATCTGAAAAGCACGCACAAAGAGTTCATCGTTAGCTACATTATTAAACAAATTTATAAGAACGCTTTTCCAATCGAGGGTTTATTTCTACCGACTCGAGCTTTTCAATCGTGAACTCACTCAACATAGCGGCAATTGAAATAATCTTCTAAATCGTTACGACAACTGCGCGTTTATATAAAGAAATAGTTCTTCAGGGTGAACGGTGTAGGTGAGCTCAGCCTTGTACCGATCAATTGCTTTGTACCAAAGTTCATGGTATTTCAAAGTCTAAACTTTTTAAATAAACATCAGCACTATACCTTCTCACCAGCCCTACACTCGTAAACCCATCGAGCAGAGCGGTGTATGCGTATCAAGTACTGTATCAAAATAAAACATATCCGTACACGCGCGTCTAATATAGTTTCATTTACGGAATCCGACGATTTCAAACATTCTGTCGAGGATGAAACGGTTTCGCGTAGGAATAAGAGCGTTATTATCAGAGCATTCTTCCACATCAACGTATATCAATGCACGGCCGATCGTTATTATACACAACGTACATACAACGGCGTATGAGGGGGTGTCACTAATCTGCTCTCTTCTTGTACCTACGTTAGCAGGTATTTTAAACGATCTTCACTCCACTTCTCAACTATCACGAAAGATTCTATTCATTTCCTCCTCGACTTAATAAACAACATTCCGTTTGTTGTTTCTCTAACATTCTTTCCAGTACATAGTTAACGGCACCGGATTACGCCTGAACACGCGCAACGATTTCGTCACGGACACATCGTACGAGGCGTTGAGAATGCTGCTCAAGGAGTTCCATCGTATTCGAGGACGCACGTCCACTCGGCTCAAGCTCTGAGATAACTATGGCCGTGTGAGGCACGCAGGTAGGCAGGAATGGTTCGACGGGCGGCTGACTCGATGATACGTGAATGGGCTTGTTCCGCGAGTCGAATTGTTGTACCGGTACAAGAATATCACTACCAGCCTACGCACCAGACATTTTGGATAAGAAACTAGGAACATTTATGTTTTACTAAATATCTCCACACTCCGGCGCACTATTGAGAGAAACATATGTTCATATTTTTCCTTTCTGCCCATTCAAACGATACTCGTCTCTAAACTCTGTTAAAAATTCACGCAGGGCACTAGCCACAACCTCACTACGAACGAACCTCATCATGATATACGTTAATAGAGTGATAAAAATACTTAAGATTGTCCATGATCACGAGATTCACATTTCCAGTCGTAGGGTATGAGTAATCGACATGGTGTAGCATGACGTAATCCGCTTGTCACACACCCTCAGCAAGACTCATTATCCATACTGCTGCTTCTCTTCTGCACGCGTTGTTTCTTTTACTTCACGTGTATGTGAGACTTTATAAAGTTTAGCTCTGCAGTATACTTCCGCACATCGTCTGTGCAACGAAAGCCTTCAACGGTCCTCACCAGAACATCCGTAGAGTATTTTGTACATCTTGAACTTCGCACATCCAATGTGTTTTTAAAGAGGCATAGGAGGGAGGTATAGGAAGTTTTTTCGGTATCCCCACATCCTGGCACTTTACTGAATACCATTTCGTAAACGTTGTACAAGCAATATTAAAGGTAGCCATTTGAATACACGTCTGATCTGAATACACGTCTGATCTCTCGGGCTTACTGCGGTCGACTGACACGCAGGGACTCCAGATAGTAGCATGACTCACGGTCTTACAGTGGGCGGAGCTTAGAACTTCACCTGCACACACCACACACAACACCACACACACACAAAGGAGAAAGTGAAACGCTATTTGAACATGATTTATTTAACAAACGAGATATTCAAGTTATATATATTTACAAATACGATTTAATAAACGAGATATTCAAGTTATATTATATACAATATATATATATATATACGAGATATTCAGATATATATATATATATATATATATATATATTTACAAATAGATACGATTATACAAGACGTGTGAGTTAGAAGCATCATTGGTATCCAAAGGGTACGGTATCATAGGTAACCAGGTATCTGGTAACGTTTCCCTATAGGTGTTACGGCACACCATCGTACCCCTAAGTTCCTTCACGCCCCCAGCTTCTGCGCCCGGAAAATTGTGGGTGCTTACAATTAGTTTGGGAGGTTGTTCATCCAAACATACTAGATCCTTCAACGACTCAAAGTTAACAACCTCCCGATTCGCATGGTTGAGCGTAATACCCTTTGCCTTCACGATATATTTCATTTCCTCCCCCACCCTGACCCGTACCCCATAAGTCTTAGGTCCCTGTTGAGGCAAAAGAGTCGGCGTATGCGTTGTCCCCATACTCATCCTTGATCTCATCAGTGAGCTCGCCGAGGAACTCCCAATAGTGGGCATGTATTCACCCTCCTCTCTGTGAATATCACGCTATCTGTATCGGCTACAATACTCTCCGTCCAAGAGAATGCAATAGACCCCAAAGTTTTATTATACGGCGTAGGCTGTTGTGAAGCTGGCCACAGGTATGTTTGTAACCCTTGAGGTATCTGTGGCAAATTCAGTGTGTTGTATACTTTCTTACGTAAGTATTACCTACATTTACGATCTCCATGACCTCTTTATCGGGGCTTGGCATAATCCCAGACATCGCTATAACTTTGTGCCAAATGAATGCTCCTCTGCCGTATTCGGCGCAAATTTTCCCCATAGACTGTTTAGACACAACTTTGCACTAAAGCGCTTGCCAGGATTCTTTACAATTTGGACACGATCAAGTTGTATACCTTCGCGGTCGCGGTAACGTTGAATATAGGCAGACTTTTCATCTTCGGTATCAACTCCTCGCGGATACCCTGATGCCTCAACCTTATCCTTCAAAAAGGTGTTTATATATGTGTGAAAAGGTTGGGTAGCTTCTGAAACCTCCAACCTCATGTATCTCAGTATTCTATAACCATGGCGCACGGCTAGGGCCAACTCAGGACTTGTATATACGCCTCTGATCTTACGCTGGTGGGGTATATGGTTACATTCGCCCGTTATCCTCTTCCGCGCACTTCACGCACAGGGGAAACATGAGCTTGTCGTCGATAACGACAGGTAAGATCGGCATCCATAAATTGCGTGGGGGGAGTACGTCTACGAAAGAGATCCCAAAGTAACGATCATTCAAATTTTTTGAAATTCATTGATGGATGGTAGGCTAGGTCCCACCAGTTTCTCAGGAGCGCCCACTGGGGTACGGATGGCTCTTCATCACGTATGGGTATAAAGAACAGAAATCGTAGTAATGGAGCTTCACGCCCTCCGTAGGTGGGTAGTATAGTCTGAAAGGATTTGTACGTCCTCCAAACAAGCTATCACCACATTTGAGAAGATCCAGCACATTGAACGCTTGATCGCTTTTATTTCCTCACGGTACACCTCGTCTGTCTCCATCCGTGCATCATATTCATGCTCCCACAAGACTTTGTGAGTGAACTGTGATCCTATAAGTTGATCGCGGGTGCGGGTCGATGCAAGACAGTCGCGGAGACCTACCGTGGATATCTCCGGTGACTCCGCACTCAGGACGGGGGCATCCATGCCACCAGCAACCGTTAAAGGAGTTACACAGTCTTCACACCAGTGACACGGTTTTCACTTAACCATCAACCCAAAAACACGTCCATTAATCTTAATGGGTACTTCACCCGTGTTGCGGCGTGCTTATGTATACACCTGTCTGTTGCTGTAGGTGTATGACCTAATAGCCTTGTGCCCGTAACTGCGGGATTGTTTCGGTGAATAATGGCTAAGGTGTCTTTCGGCATGAAGTTATTCTTGAACACCGTAAAACATAATGATGCGATGGTGGTTGCGACTTGCATTTGAAACGGGCTATGTACATCCTTCTAAAGGCCTGGAAACATACTCTAAGCACGCGCACATCATTCACGCAATAACGCTCACATTCATCAGCTATATTATAAGGGTTACTTTCATTAAAACTGTCGTAGTATCGATCAAAGTCTTCACGTTCATCCATACAGTCAAAATAATGTTTGGGGGGTGGTGGGCCTACGTAGTTTAAAGTCTCGCTGGTGAGGAAAGTGTATGGGAAGTATCCTTTGGAAACTTCAGCTGCTACTCCCATCACCTTGGGTAGCTTTGCTAATTTACAAGGTGTGAATAATAAAGTATCTTTAAATTGTACATTGCCTCTTATCTGCATCTGTATTAATTTGTTGCCTCTTTTCAATGGATCACCTGTAAATATCTCAGAGGATTCGTGTTCAAGCAACTCCTTATAAGGAACTGCGTGTCAAACTTTGCCCCGTTATGGGCGGAATAACACATCATTTTTTTGAACTTGTCGGCTAACTTGACATATAGGACACAAATAGTTTCACAGGACTATCGCTGACATTCGTTTTAAAAACGTTTCTCCGTTTACACATTTGGGGCACTCGTCACATTCGATATCCATACACTCATCACAGATAGTCTGGCTCACAAGTAAATGTGAATTACCTCTTTGGTTTCAGCGTTCGTATATGTTCTATATCGTAGTATACATTTATACAAGGGTTATTTTTAGGCTTAGCATCTTTCATATAACATACATGCTTTACTCCATCCGCCTATATTCCTCCTGGCATGTAGGACAGTGAATTACGTCACACTTGTTGCTTAATTTTCCCCAATTATCCATTGTGTGAAACATACCACATTCACAGATTCTCATTTTCCTGCACGTGCCAATTGATTTATGGAAATCAAAACAGCTATTATTGAAAAATGTGCGTCTACACATATCACAGTCTCTCTTCTCAGCTTCAACTACACGGCTTTCACATTTGGTGCTTTTACACTGCTCACATACCATGTGACATTCTTTACAATGTCTCACTATATCATCCGCAAACTCGAGGCACCCTTACACAAATCATGATGTCTCCCATATTTTCGACTTTTGTCATAACTCGCGTAAGCCACCTTATATTACGGATGGGGAGATACGTTGTCCCTGACAATCCTAAAATAAGTAGGGACCTTGTACGATCTCTCACACAGCTTTTTAAAAACATACACAGTCCTACGACGATCATCCAACCCAAACACACTATGCGGACATTCATTTCTGTTCTACCCTTCTCAGCTCTTCAGGACCCATATTACAGTCAAATTCAAGTTCACATCTACAGCTAGTTTTACGGGCATGCTCCACGACTGTAGGCAACCAAATTTTTTGAGTTCGTGTATTTTGTACAGTAAACATACGTGCTAAGAGTACTGCTATAAAGCCGCAACCACGATCGACGTTTATATGCCGTCTATAAATAGCTTGAGAATTGAAGTTAAGAGTATACGGTATGGCACTATGACCCGCAACACGGTATACATGGTCAATATTTACCGTGAAGTTGTCCATATTGAAGGCTATACTACTTTGGGCGGCTTGCATTATACGTCCTAATATATATTCTACATCTTCAGCCGCCAAACGTCTAAATGGCACTATCACCCAATAATCGTCTACATCACCGTCATCTGACCCGAATCCAAAGGACAGACTCGTCCTGACTTCACGCTCGTCGCGATTCTGAAGAGCAAACTCTATAATACGCTCTACAACCCGGCGTAGTCCGCGCTCAATTCCACTGCTATACATGACTCTAGGTCGACCCTGACTCTATATACCGATTTCTAGTCAAGGCTGGGGGTGGGGGCTGCGGATCGCACCAATTCCGCGTTATACCATCCTCAACAGAACGGGGGGCGGCGGATGAATTAGTGGATATATTAGCCGAAGGTGCTGCTGATGGGGGCCCTGTTGCGTAGGAGGTTGATGGTTGGGGCTCTATTATTGTAGACTTCAAACGGGGGGCGGCGGATGAATAAGGGGATATATTAGCCGAAGGTGCGCTGAGGGGGGCCCTGTTGCGTAGGAGGTTGATGGTTGGGGCTCTATTATTGTAGACTTAACAGAACGGGGGGCGGCGGATGAATAAGGGATATATTAGGTGCTGCTGGGGGTGTTGTTGCGTAAGAGGTTGAGGGTTGGGGATCTATTACCGCTGCAAAAGACGCGTATTTCGGTCGCTTTATACCTGACGTGGGTATCTCATACCTCCGCTTTGGACGTGTTACCGGTATCGCTGGTGAGGGTTCAGGGGAGGAGATCACAACTACACTGTCGTCGAGGTCATCCGTAATGATGGGCTGCTCTACCTCATCGTCATTCACGGTTCTGTGGGAGAAGAAATATAAGGATCAGCACTCAAAATTTGTATATTTTGTAAATGACTCACTTAGGAGTGTGACGTGTTAGAAATGGACTCTGTAGAAAAATTCAGATTCACGAGCCCATCCACATGTATTATATCTGGACCGACAGGATGTGGTAAAACTGTGTTTATGCTTAAAATCATTAAAGAAAAGGGGGAGATGTTCTCGAAATTTGTGCATAAAGTTATATGGTGCTATTCGACGTATCAATCAGTGTTCAACGAGTACCAAGATGATATTTTGTTCCACAAAGGCGTATATGACGTTAATTCGTTAAAGGGAAATGAACATACAATCATTGTAATTGACGATCTCATGTTGGAGATGGATAAAACGTTTGCCGAGACATTTACAGTATTCTCCCACCATCTTAACATAAGCGTGTTCTTCATCAATCAGAATCTATTTTTCAAAAATAGATACATGCGCGATGTGTCGTTAAATACGCAATATCTAGTCTTATTCGCGCAACGTAGAGATGTATCACAAATTGGGGTATTAGCCAATCAAATGTTCCCGAATCAGCGTAAGGAGTTTTTGGAAGTTTATAAAGAAGCTACAAGCACGCGTTACGGATATTTGCTTTGCGACCTTCATCCGCGAAACACGTTTAGAGTGCTTCTGCGAGCGAATATATTTCCAAACGAGCCTGAAACGGTGCATATTCCAGAATGACAAAGAGACTAAAGAAATACCGTGAATTAATAAAAATCTATCATCGACTGCCTCGGGCAATGCAGCAGATGTTTATTAAAAATATCGATGCCGACTTTTTAAAATGCATCTGTGAAATCTGTCTTAACGTTATAAATTGCAATGTATCAATGAAAACCCATCAGAAGGCTCGCCTACGCCGCTACAAGAACATAATACCAGAGCTGGGCACTTGCGGCATATTGCGGTACTGCGGTACTGCTGCACTACCAAACCGGTACCAAACCGGTACGCGGAAATTTGAATGCGGTAGCGGTACTGCGGTACTTTCAGCGATCCTTTGCGGTACTGCGTTATGGGGGCCCGGGGTGGTAGTGCGGTGGTACCGCAAGTACCGCAGTACCGCAAAATATGCCGCAAATGCCCAGCTCTGCATAATACGTGCACTCGCTCGTAAAAGCCAAACTGTAGCGAAGAAAAAACGAATTATTGTACAAACAGGAGGGTCATTTCTCCCCATCTTATTTTCAGTTTTGGGTCCTTTACTGACTAGATTAATATAATGAAGAAAGTGGTAGTGATTCCCCACGAGGTGTACGCCTCACTGCAAAGGAATCCAGACACGTATCTAGATCCCCGTAAAAGCAGACTTAAAAGAATGGAAAGCGAATTGTTAGCCCTATTAAACAGTGAAAAAACACCTGATGAGAAAAGAATCTTATACCAAGAAGCTCTGCAGAAATTTCTTCACGAGTACGAAAATTATAAGAGCCCTACAGAGATTCCTGTGGTTATTAGGCACAGCACGGGGGACGATGGCGACATAGGATCTGTACCCGACGACACAGCTGACCAACCAAAAAGATTAGCCACACAACATATCGAACATGTATTAAAAAATATCCTCCCACTTACATTGAGGAGTAAAGGCTTAAGTCTTTATAATCTATTGAATGAGGATCCCGCCATACAATGGACCGATACAGGGGAGATCATTGTGGAAGGATCAAAGGTACAGGGATCGAATATCGTAGACATTGTCCATGATCTGGTGAGAAAGTGGGATAGGCCATCACCATCAGGATGGAAGCATATTAAAGCAAGACTACAACAAATAAATGTCCCTAAAACGTTGATAGGAAATCTGAACAGGTTAAAAGACTTGGAACATGCAACGCCTGTGACACAATTGAAGGCGCCGTCACCCCCGGCGGTAACACCTTTGAAGAGGAGCAGAAGAGGTTAAACCAACCCTACCCACGTGCCTCTAAAATACGCAAATGGCTAACGTATTAACTAAACGCTATTATGACATTTCTACCCCATCCTCTTACGGCGGCGTAGATAGACTGTACAGAGTGTTTACGGAGTAGGAAAAAAAGATGTTGAAAGATTTTTGAGGGAGCAGAACGCTTATACGCTTCATAAGCCTGTGAGAAAAAGGTTTAAAACAGCCAAGACAACGGCTTCCTCGATTGATTCTATTTGGCAAGCAGATTTAACAGACATGCAAAGATATTCTGTGTATAACGATGGTTACCGCTACATTCTATTCATAATAGACGTATTCTCTAGATATCTGTGGCTAGTTCCTCTGAAAAATAAATCACCTGAAACAGTTGCTAAAGCCACCAAAACGCTAATGTTAAAAGAAAACAGGGTTCCTGGCTATTTTTGTACGGATATGGGGAAGGAGTTTATAGGCCGTGCTTTTCAGAATATGTTGACAGAGTTTAATATCAGCTATTACACAACCAATTCTATACATAAGGCTTCTTTAGCTGAAAGAGTTCAGCGCACCATAAAGGAACGCATGCACCGATATTTTACACATAAAACACATACAGATTTCTAGACATTCTGGAATCATTGGCATCATCCTACAACCGCTCACACCATCGCACGATTGGGCAACACCTAACGAAGTTTTAGAAAGAGGTATGCTCCCGAGAAGAGATGGATCACCACCACCACCACCACACTCTGCGCGCTTCAAAATCAATGATTATGTAAGGCTGTCGCGTTCGGGAATAAATTCGCAAAGGGTTTTGAGCAAGGATGGACACGCGAGATTTTTAAAGTTAGGGCTGTGAGACCTAAAGGTGAGATAATGATGTATTACATTGAAGATTTGAATGGGGAAGAAATCTCAGGAGGCTTTTACCGCGAGGAATTGCAGAAAGTTGCGTTTAAAAAAAAAATGTGTTTAAAATTGAGAAAATTTTAGGAAGCAAAGGTTCAGGAAGGAGAAAAATGTACCTGGTGAAATGGCTAGGGTACCCAGAAAGTTTCAACACCTATATAAAAGCTGATGCAATAATGAAGCTTAAATAGTATGCAACATGGCTCCTAACCATTTCTACGTCACACTCCCGTCCTCCTCGTCCCTGTCTGTACACCCTAACAACACGCTAGCCAACTTTGTAACAGAACTCCATGGGCACATTGAATTGGGTCGTGATTCGTATGAGGTGGGGATATGCGAAATTCAGCTGGACACCGTCTTTTTAAATATTGAACATATAGAAACCGTTTTTACGATTCTTAGAGACATTGACGAGTGTGAAAAAGCTGGGGTAGCTATGGATGAAACTATGCGCATCGCTCGGACTAAGATTGCACGGTATTACAGTACAGAAGTAAGACTAGGGCCGGGTCAATATGGTTCGGCCGAGGATGTTGTGAGAGGCTTAAACGTAAGTTTAAGAAACTCAACCTTACGAATGATTTAGTATATGAAATCGTAAACAACCCTGCACATACACTAATCCTAAAATCAAGACTAACAGACGTCTTAAAGAACACAGAAAGTTCAAAATTCTAACCAACGGCCGATATAGCGCAGCCTTCCAAAGAGACACATTTCACGAGACACAGTATAACTTGTCCAGATTAATGTATCAATTGAAGATGGAGAAATTGGCCGAAAGGTCCCCAGACATGTGCTATATTTACAGTAATATAGTGGAGCACCAGTTTGTTGGGGATACCAAGGCACGCCTGCTGCGCATTGCTCACATCCCCAACCATAGAGGAAGGAGTTTGAGTATTACATATGACAGACCCCATTATTGAATGTCGCAACTAATTTAATAACCAATATCACAATATATATAAGAACGATTGATGGCGAAAACTTCCCATTCGGTAACGGGAGCTTAAACAGTGAAGCTACACTTTCGACGCACTGAGTTATAATGGATAGAAAGCCTTTCACCGTCTATCGAGGGATGCGATACCAGCGCGGTAGTGGACTTGGATCCATTTTTTCATCCATACTACGTACGGCTGTTCCTTTGCTGAAGAGGGGTGCCAGATACCTTGGAAATGAAGAGCGCTACAATCAGGCCTTAACACTGCAGAAGACATATTGGCCGGGGCTAAACCTAAAGAAGCTCTAAAAAAACATTTAAAGCGTACACGGAACGAAATCATCAAAGATGCAAAGAGAAAAATGCGTGGTGGCGGGAAGAAGAAGAGGGCTCCCCGGAAGAAGAAGGGGTCACGTGGTATTAAACGTAAAAGGCTATCAAAAAAGAAATGCTGTAAGCGAATGAAACCTATGGTTGACCACTTTTTTGACTGATATAAGCTAAGGATATTGATCTCATGAATCATAGTTTGTTTACCACTTGTCGAGAGAGGAGTCACTATTTCGCCATGGCACGCTTCATCCACCCATGTAGTTCACAATGCTGTAAATCGGAACTGTCCTTTTTTGAGCTCCCGCCAACCCAAGTTCCTATTGAGCACAGTGACTTTATTACAATTAACCCTTTAAACACAATTAGTTCCCCGAGTGCACCTATAGAATGCGTGATACCCAGCTCAGGTCCTTACTTTTTTGATCCAAGCTGTGTGCACATGTACGCTAAGCTACGTATAGCCCATTCTGATGGAACGGTCTGCGATGACAAATATGCTGTATACCCTGAAACAAACTTTCTGCACGCCATATTCAACCAGTGTGACGTATATTTAAATCAGACCAACATATCGGCAGGCACGGGGTACTATCATCTACGAGCCTATTTGGAAAATGTCCTCAACTTTTCCAAAGAAGCGAAGGCTACCTTTTTAAGTGCGGAGGGATATTATCAAACTAAAGATGAAAATAGTATAAAGGACAAATTTAAAAATTCTAAAAAGAAAATATACGAGTGTTTTGGACGGTTGCACACAGATTTCACTTTCCAGGAGAAGTTGCTTGTGAATGGGGTGGATATGAAAATAAAGCTCACCCGCACGAGTCCTGAGATCTGCTTAAATCTGGATGTGAATCAAGAAGAGGGTGCAAAGTCCGTTGTGGTTCACATTATGGACACATACCTCCGCGTACGGCGAGTGAAATTAAGTTCACCAAAACAACTAGAAATTGAGAAAAATTTACTAAACGCTACAGTGAAATATCCTATTAACAGAGTGCAGATCAAACTATATACGGTTCCTGCAGGGTTGGCATCGAAGCAGATAGAAAACATTGCCCTGGGAAATCTTCCTAAAAGGATATTAATCGGCATGCAGGACCACGCTTCGGTGAATGGAAAATATAAAAGAGTGCCTTTAAATTCGAGAATTTCGGACTTAAAAATATAACTATACGTTAATGGCACTGCTTTGGGTGGAACAATGGGTACGGACTATTCATCAGACGCTGTGTTACCGCTTTGTGCCAGAGCCTATAGTAATCTGACCCATATTGGTGATTGTGATGAGCTTGGTAATGGGGTAACGCAGGAAGAATCCATTGATCAATTTAACCTTTACCCGTTTGACATTACACCTGACTTATCTGCTAGCGTAAATACCCATTTAACACCACAGCAGAGCGGAAACATCTCAGTGCGGCTGGAATTCGCCAAGCCTATAGACGCTCCTATTAGTGTACTAGTATATCTCGAATCGCAAGCCCTAATAGAAGTAGATAGATTTAGAAGCGTTATCACTGACTTTTAAAATGGATGCTAATACACTTCAGAAAGTAATGGAGCGAGTCACACGTTCCAAATTTATCGGCGTGTTTGCGAAACATTGAGTTTGCCAAGTACGCGAGAATGCGGTAGTCGAACACAGACATCATCGGTAATGAAGGGATTCACTGGATCGCTGTCTATTTTAAAAATAGACAGCGCCTGTACTATTTTGATTCACTCGGTCCTCAACCCTGGAGTGATCCTATTATTGTAAAATTTCTCGCTCAATTACATATTCCCGAAGTTGTGTGGACCCCATTTCGCATGCAAGGATATTTTACTAATGTTTGCGGAATGTACTGCGTCTCATTTCTCATGCATATGTCAAATGATAAAGAATTTATAAATTTTTTAAATTTATTTGACCCGTGTCACACTCGCCGAAACGATGAAATGGTATGCAGACAGATAAAAAACCGTTTTCCAATTGTACGTACTCGTTGTATATTATAATGTTTTTGTTCGTATATTTGTAACGATATATTCTGTAGCTGTTTATTGTACTGATTTCTTTCATTTAATAAATTTATGAAAATATATTGTGTCTTCTTATCCCAAAAAGATCGAAAAACACTTACATTATTTCGGTGTGACATTGTTGACTGATCAGTATATCCTCCCTATTCCGAGATTCTTCAAAAGATTGTATAACACGTGTCAAATCGTCATCGGACCTTAAAGGAATAATGCTTTTAAAACATATACAGAGTATACAGACAGATCCCCATTATGTGAAGATATCTTTGGTTCGAGGAGTGAACGCCATAAAAATTTCGATTTTAGCATAATGGGGATAACCAAATAACACTGATTGACATTTTTGGCGAGTATCTATTTGACGAGATACTACAACTCTCCATATATATATATAAAATTCTAATTATAGACACTTACATTTCTATGGTAGTCCCTTGCGTCGGGTTGTAAGGAGCGTCACTGCAAATATCTTCTACGGTTTGCGTTGAAAATAATTCGCCACGGTCAATCGCATTGAAAAGACTAATTGCGGTTAATGCTGCAGTATCACGTTCTTCATACAATTCCGGGGAGACGTACAGGTCCATGGTGGAGGATGTGTGACATTGTTGACTGTTCAGTATATCCCCCGTATTCCGAGATTCTTCAAAAGATTGTATAACACGTGTCAAATCCTCATCGGACCTTAAAGGAATAATGCTTTTAAAACATATACAGAGTATACAGACAGATCCCCATTATGTGAAGATATCTTTGGTTCGAGGAATGAATGCCATAAAATTTCGATTTTAGCATAATGGGGTAACAAAATAACATTGATTGACATTTTTGGCGATTATCTATTTGACGAGATACTACACCCCATCCATATATAAATTCTAATTATAGACACTTACATTTCTATGGTAGTCCCTTGGGTCGGATTGTAAGGAGCGTCACTGCACATGTCTTCAACGGTTTGCGTTGTAAATAATTCATCACGGTCAACCGCATTAAAAAGGCTAATTGCTGTTAATGCTGCAGTATCACTCTCTTCATACAAGTCTGGGGAGACGTACAGGTCCATGGTGGAGGGAATGATTATTCACTGACGCGAAAATAGCTACTGTTACTCCAAACTGAAAAATATCCCCTTTTATAGGCACAATCGCCAAGCTCCGCCCTAAAAGACCAGATGTTCGTAGTGATTGGCTGCCGATGTAGCTGGGTGGAGCTATGACGTGTACCAATCCGCTATAAAGGGACCTGACGAGTAACATATATATATTTTCACCAATAGATTTAATGCTCGTATTCTCCTTTGAAAATTATTTGGTTATTCGTATAGAACTTTCGATACTGATTCCAAATATGGTTTCAGAATGTTTCTAGCACCCAAAGTTTTCGAGAAAATATTTCAGAACATGTATATATATAATTATAGTAAACGAAATAAACTAGTTAACCATAAAACTAATTATTTTCTATTATGACGTTTTCGAAGGTAAACTATGTTATTTGTTTCGAAAAGTTTAAGTTCAATGAAGTTAATGTTAAATTTGCTTCTAAACTAAAATTAAATGTTATAAAATAAATAATATATATATATATATATAATAATATATATATATTTACCTAACATAAGAAAAGAATGTGTATATATATATATGTATATATATATATATAATATATATATTATATATATATATATATATATATATATAGCAATCCGATCATTGCAAAAAAACTGGAAAGGCATGCAATTAATAAAGGTGTATTTAAACAGAATTTAATTGGAATAACTATCGTCATATTGTTACACAATGGATGATTAATATTTCTGGAATACATGGCGCTATCTGATGGTGCAATCTGGCACATCAGCACCCGATTACATGGATTGATGTAGCAACTCAGCATCTGCATACATGGTGCGATCTGACAACTGAACACATTGCGCTATCTGGCAATTCAGCCAGAATAGAGGCTTATAAAAGACCGCGAAGTTGGTGAAAGACTCATTCCACCTCGGCTCCCAGCCGAGGAAGGACCTCTGGTCCTTCTCTTTCAGGCCCTTTGGTAAAACCCCTTAGTGGCCTCTTAGGTTAGGAAAACGAAAATAACTTGGGGGAGAACTCCTCTCTCTCTCCTTCAGGTGTCTCTCTCTCTCTCTCTCCTACATGCGTCTCTCTCTCCTACAGGCGTCTCTCTCTCTCTCCTACAGGCGTCTCTCTCTCTCCTTCAGGTGTACCCCTCCCCCCTTGGCTCAGTCAACTGGCTGATTCAGCCAACTGGCTGATTCTGGCTGATTAGGAGCCTATAAAACAACGCCTACTCGGCTGAAGTCTTAATGTGCACTTGGCTCCTGCCAGGTGAACACCTCTCCTCCTTTCTCTCCTCCTTTCTCTCTGGCCCTTTGGGGAGAATAGCTTGGGGGAGGCCTCCAAGTTGCATGCCCCTTGCAACCTAGGTTGGTGCATGACCCTTGCAACCTAGGTTGGTGCATGACCCTTGCAACCTAGGTTGGCAACAAAGGCCAGTACTCTTTTTTTCTTTTTTTCTTCTTTTTTTCTTCTTTTTTCTTTTTTGCAACCCCCCTCCCCTTTGCAACAACCCCACCCCCCTTTGCAACATTACATAATAACCTGCAACATTCTTGCACTCTCCCCTTTTGAGGCTATACTACTACTCGCAGCAAATCATAATTCTTTATTGATGGATAGGTTCCAAGCTTCTACGAATTTAGCAATACGCAGAATTAGTCGCAATAAGTAGAATTAGTCGCATTGTGAAAACGTCTGTTTGGGTAGAAATACCCTTTCAGTCAATGGTCGGCCTTGGAACTAAGAAGGTGATTTGTGTGTAGTTGTAAATTTAAAATAGTGCTACGTTACTGCCCCTCGCATTACCCCGTTTTATTTGGGTCAGCTTGTGTATTTCTTATACTAATATTATTTTTGATTGTGTATATATATATACAGGGTCTGTCAAAAAAAACTAAGCCAATTTGAAATCTCTATAAAATGCACAATTTGATAGAGATTTCAAATATTTTTTTACACTAAATAAATAAAAGGCTCATAAATAATCTGTGATAATTTTATAACTTTATTTTAAATATTTTAGAAGTTATGCGGTTATTTTTACAGATTGCGAAAATTTCAGTTTTTCGCATTATGTAATATCTTTTTCTCTTTTTCAGAATTTGTTTAGATTTAAAATTTTTCGTGAATACCTCTAAATATGCCATTCTCACATGAAGATAAAATAATTATAAAGCATTATAGAGTTGAAAAAGGTTATAGTGCAAGGAAATTACTTTCTGAATTCGATTATAAAGGATGGACTAGATCAGGTTTAGATTATTTATTGAGAACTATCGATGAAACAGGAAGCATTGAAAGGAAGGTTGGTAGTGGGCGACCAAAATCAGTTAGAGTAGATGAAAATATTCAGAAAGTGGAGGAACGTATCCTTAGTCAAGAGGATCGACCTGGTAGCCACATGACACCTGCTCAAATATCAAAAGAACTAGAAATATCAGAATCAAGCGTAAGAAGGATTATTAAATCTGATCCGCAATTTAAACCATTTAAAAGAGTGCATGGACAAAGATTGTCAGAAGTAAACTGTCAGAAAAGAGTTGAGAAATCCAAACGTATTTTACATATAATAACTGAAGATAAACTTTCCAAGACATTTTTTACGGATGAAAAACGTTTTACTGTAGAGCCACCAAGAAACTCACAGAATGACTGGGTTTATTCTGATGTTGCGAAGAAAAATGAAATCCAAGATGAAAGACCGCAACAAGGAGTCACTTTTCTTCTAGAGTCATGGTTTCTGTTGGAGTGTCCAAGTTGGGAAAAACTTCAATATTTTTTATTGAGCCAGGAGTGAAAATTAATGCTCAATATTATTCAAATACCCTGCTTGAGAAAATGCTTCCAGAAATGAGAAACTTGGCTAGTCAAGGTTACTTTATTTTCCAACAAGATGGTGCAACATCACATACTGCCAAAACAACCATCGAATATTTGAAAAAGAATGTGCCTGAATTTCTGGAACCGAATAATTGGCCACCTAACAGTTCCTGTAGACTACGGAATATGGGAAAACTTGGCAGAGAGAGTGTATAGGAACAGAATAAGGGATGTCAATCATTTGCGTGAGTTGATTATTGCAAAATGGGCAGAGCTCCCCCCAAGAGCAAATAAATCGAGCAATAGACGAATTCAGACCAAGATTAAAAAAAGTGATAGAAATGCAAGGGAATCATATTGGACAGTTCTTTTAATTTTCTTAAACTAAAAATTATGTACAGTATATTGTATAAAAATTTTTTTACATGTTAAGTAGGAGATTCTCACTTTTTAGTTAATTATTAATAAAATTAACAATTCTGAAGATATCGACATAAAAATTTAAAGGATAATAGGTGATTACCTATACTTTATTGTGTAAAAAATTCAGCTTAATTAGATAAATGGTTTTGTTTTAATAAAGGTTTGAATTTGGCTTAGTGCTCCTCTGAAAAAAATTATAAATGATTTATCTGTGAGGGATGCAGATCTTTAATCTAAATATGCGAATGCAAAGAAAATGTTCAGTGGGTGGATACCTTCTTCATGTAAGCGAAGTGAAGGCTTTGAGGTCTGGGGTTCGATTCCCGTTGATGGTAATAATAATAATAAAAGAGTTAGAACAATTGGCCGCATCATTTGGGTGAGCGCTGTGTCAGTAAGACTTGTTTAGCGGATACTGGCCCCGTTTTCTCAAAAGTTAGGAAGTAATTCCTCTTCAAATTTGATTTTTACTTTATATATATATATATATATATATATATATATATATATATATATATTAGGTGTGCTAATTGCTGTTGTTTATTTTTTCAGGACAACTCCGTGTCATGCTTTATACAACCGGTTCGATTGTTTAAATAGCAAGATGCATTGTGTTACCGCTTTGCAAGCAATTTCGCTTCTCGTTCCTTATCAGATTATTGTAGCCGCTTTTTCAAGATGGCGCCCATCAAATTTCATCTCAAAGTGGGTATTTTTGTGGTCACGTATTTATAAAGTACTGTACAGTGGAGCGTGTGTAAATAGAATAATAAAGATTTTTTTTTTTTGGTGGGGGTGTAAATAATGGAATTACATGCTTCGTTTTGTAGTTTTAGTCCGTTTTATAATGTTAAGTTAATTTAAAGTCAAACGTTCTTATTTTAAGGCAATAGTTTATGAAGTCTAAAAAGTTTTGATCGAAGTTAGGAAGTAATTCCTCTTCAAATTTGATTTTTGCTTTTTTTATATATATATATATATATATATATATATATATATATATATATATATATATTATTATAGGTGTGCTAATTGTTGTTGTTTATCTTTTTCAGGGCAACTCAGTGTCATGCTTTGTACGGATTAAAATAAAAAATATTTGTGGAAGACCCTAATTATACTGGTTCAAGTTCGGACTGATTAATTAATTATCGGATTGTTGATGTTTATTTTTTTTCAGGACAACCCCGTATGATGTTTTGTGTGGTTAGGTAGTGTATATAGGATTGTAATATTTATTTTCAATATATTTTGTGAAATTGAATTAAATAATTTGTCTAAATAAAGAGTGATGTGTTTGGTGTTTTATTCAAATCCTTTGGCTGTATATATAAAACGTTATTATTATTTAATTACACCAAGTGGTTGGTTAGGGTATTGAAGTTAACGTTTGGGCTATCCAGTCGTGTCAGATAAACGGGGAAGGTTCAGATTAGGCAGGGAGAGAGAAATAAACAGATAAGCATTATGATCGAGTGTCGCAATAACGGGGTCTTTTATCACATGTATTTTTCCACGTCCGAGTTGATCGAAGTTTTAACACCCTGTACGAATTGTTCTCTGGCTGGCACCCGTGCCGGTCTCGAGTCCCGTTTTTTTTCTTTTTTCCGTACGTATTGTTCGGCGTTTTACACCTACCTTAGAGTTAACTCGGATCATTAGGGTACCCTGGATATCAGTCACGATTTTTAGATGAACTTTTTCTTTTTTTTCGTACGAATTGTTCGGCGTTTTATCCCCACCTTAGACCTACTTTTTTCTTTTTTCCCGTACGAATTGTTCGGAGCTTTACCCCCACCTTAGACCTACTTTTTTCCGTACGAATTGTTCAGTGTTTTACCCCCACCTTAGACCTACTTTTAAATGGTTCATTAGGACACCCTGAAACCGCAGAAGGACGCACGGGGTTCGAACCCGGCTCATTTTAACGCACATAAACAGTGTGTACACGGTGCCAACGCGTGACGCACATAAAGATGTACACAGTGTCAGCTGATGCCCGGAGGCACTGGCTGATTAAGCCACCTGATGCCCGGAGGCACTGGCTGATAATGCCAACTGGCTGAATAGGGGGGGCCTATAAAACAGCGGTCGCACGGCCGAAGTCCTCATATGCGCCTGGCAGTAGCCGGGTGAACACCTCTTCTCTTCTTTTCTCTCCTTCGCCTCTCTCTTTCTCTTGGGGGATAACTCCGCCTCCAAGTTGCATAACCCCTTGTTGCTCTTGCAACATTCCCCCTCCCCCATTTTGTGGGTGCCTTGCAACAAAGGGGGTTGGCACTATGGGGTGCCTTGCAACAAAGGGGGTTGGCACTATGGGGTGCCTTGCAACAAGGGGGTGGGGTGGCACTCTTGCAACATTATGCACCATTTGCAATTGCATTGCACTCATACATTTTGCGGTCATACTACTGTTCAACAACAAGCCTGAAAAGAACAAACATATTAAAACACAAGTTATTAAAATGTGCCTATGGTTCCTGACTTTTGCGCCACCGTGTTTATTATATACTGTATATATATATAATTTAGACTGCCCCCAAAAAACTTATTTTTGAAAAGTGAAAGTCTCACCCCCTAAAATTGTTACCACCATCATAATATACTCGCACACTAAATTTCACCAATATCTATGCACTTTTGGTGGTGCCAACAGCTTTTGTATTTTTCATTTATTGCGAAAATATCAATTGCTGGTAAAATTATTTAAGAAATCCCGTAATTCTTAGTACAAATATTGTGTGCAAACCATGCTTATTCACACTCGTGTGGATTGTGCTCCACATGTTACACTGTTACACATGTTACACTGTCACATGTTACACTGTTGAGTAGAAACACGTCTTTTGACCTGACGTCATTACTGGTGACGTCATCGGCTACGGAGGAAAGTGTGAGGGTCGCTGTTCACATCAGTATTGTTTAAGACGCAGTGAGAGATTGATGTGCGAGTGTTTTCTCTTAATACTTGCAGATTTTATCCTTCACCATGTCCGATTCAATTGTAACAAGAAGAAAAACTGAAATATGGCTGACTGGACAGCCAATCGACACAATTGGCAGTAAGAAGCTTCCATCCAATGGAGATGTACTACGTCGGCTTTTCTGTCTTACAAACAGTAAGAAAACATTGAAAGAAGCATCCAACATAGTTTATGCTGAAATTTTTGAGATTTGGGACAAGGTGAAAATACCCACCAGAGACAAACAGCATGTACTAACGAAAATTAAAAAAATGTATGAGAACTTCAGATCACTTCAAAAATCAAAATCAAATTAAAAAAGAAACTGAATTCCAAGATAGTTTAGATAACCTTTTTGATATAGCTCACGCAAATGCTTTACAAATGATGTCAAATGAGGAAGATAGATTATTCCTACATGGTCAAAGAGAAAAAAGGGAGGCTAGGTTACATGACTGATATTGATAACAAACTGGTCGCTAAGCAAATGCGAAAACGGAAAAAAGAGGAAAGAAATGCTGCACTAAAAGAAGCTGAGGCATTGCGAAAGAAACTGTCATCAGCTGCACTTCAGTTCAGTACAGCAGTACCTCGCTTAACGCTGCCCCGCTCTGCGCTGTTTCGCTATAGCGCTTTCTGGCGGAAAGCCTTTTTGTATATTTTGGCATATATTTTTAGAGTGCTTTACCCATCATGTCAGAAAGAAAGTGTGCTAGTGATTCTAGTGTATCAAAGATGCTAAGGAAAAGTATTTCTCTGGATGTGAAATTACAAGTGTTACGTCGTCTAGAAGCTGGTGAGCGTCAAGTTGAAGTGGGTGCTTCTTTAAATTTGGCAACAAAAATTAACAACAGAATTCCTCAGCAACAGCATCACCACAATCACAGAAATCATGGATCAGTTTGTTGAACACGATTCAGATTATGAGCGGAGTTCCAAGGCAAGGCGAGGTGTTTTTGAAATGATATCTTGCTACCAAGAAATACTTCGTGAGAGAAAGCTTAAAAAACGGCAATTAACTGTTGATGCTTACATGACCAAAAAACCAAGGCTTGAAGAACCGAAGGCCGACCCTTCTTCTGAAATATAAGTGCAATTAATTTGGTAAATAATAATATCGTATGCATTTTCCATAATATTTGCTCACTAAATAAACAATATTTCCTTAATAAAAGAGTTATTACTATTTTACTTTCATTTATATGTTAATAAAAGAGTCATTACTATTTTACTTTAATTTATATGTTCACCTATCTTTTATATAAACATGCTATAATGACCCCGTTTTGCGGTGATTCAGTTAGCGCTCCATTTTCTAGGAACGCATCCTGAGCGTTAAGCGAGGTACAAGTGTAATAGCAGTTCAAGCAGTAGTAGTGATGAGCAACCAGAGCCAGGCACATCGTACACTCCTGAAATGACATCCAAACCTTCAAGTAGCACAATATCAAATAAGTGTAAGCGCATCGTAACACCTGATCTGGCAATGGCATTAGATCGAACAAAAACAAGTGCTCGTAGTGCTGTTCTGGTGCTTTCAGCTGCTGCAACGTCTCTTAGACATGACATTGACAATGTTGTTTTGAGCAGAAGTACTCTACAGAGGGCGAGGAGTGCCGTACGCCAAAAAGTTGCAGATGACATTAAGCAAACCTTTGCCTCTGACGTTCCGCTTACCATTCATTGGGATGGTAAAGTAATACAAGATATAACAGGTGATGAAAAAATAGATAGGCTAGCTACTTTTGTATCCGGTGGAGGAAAGTCTAAGCTTCTAGCAGTACCCAAACTTGTTTCTGGAGAAGACGGAAAAATTGCAGAAGCAGTTCTAGAATGCTTAGACGATTGGAATTTGCAAGAATGTATTCAAGCAGTGTGTTTTGATATTACCGCTAGCAATACTGGCAAAAAAAAAGGAGCTTGCATGATAATCGAAAGTAAGCTTGATAGAAAACTCCTTTCTCTGGCTTGTCGCCACAATATTAATGAAATTGTGATATCAGACGTCTTCCAGAAGTGTTACGGTGATTCAACGGGACCGGATATATTACTTTTCAAACGTTTCAAGATTTCCTGGGAACAAATGGATGATAAAAGATATGAAGCTGCCAATACAAACATGCCGTGGAAAGCAGAAATCCTCAAACTGTGCGAAGAACAGCTTGCCAGAAGTCACCCAAGAGCGGATTATCGCGAACTTCTTGAATTATCAATTAATTATTTAGGTGGTGTTCTATCAGGAGGAGTACATTTTCGTCAACCTGGGGCTTTACAGCGCGCTAGGTGGATGTCGCGAGTGATTTATGCCATCAAAATTGTATTATTTCGCTTGCAGTTCAACCTGACAAAACAGGAACTGAGTGCAATGGAACGCTTCTCTCGCTATGCTGTCCGCTTTTATGTGCCAAAATGGTTTGCGGCTCCTATAGCATCTTTTGCACCAAGAACCGATTTGGAGTGTCTACAAGAGCTTCAGCAATATGATGATAAAGAACTTTCAGCAATAGCTAGCAAAGCACTATGCCGTCACCTCTGGTATCTAAATGAAGAACTTGTGTCGCTTGCCTTTTTTGATGATGGCATGACTTTGCAAGTGAAACGGCAGATGGGTCAGGCATTGAAAGACCTGGTTCAGAAATACCAGGAAAACGAATTGCTTTTGACCACACTCATGATGACCCACGAGAGAAAAGTCTGGCGGACTTTGTCACAAGCTCAAGTCGCTCTTTCTTTGAGAAATTGTCCCTTCAATCGACGTTTCTCGAAGTAGATCCTGCAGAATGGGATAACAGGGACGACTATAAATTAGCTAAGGAATATGTTAAAACACTGAATGTTGTAAACGATAATTCAGAGAGAGCGGTCTCATTAATTCAGAGCCTCAGCAGTCATCTCACAAAAAACGAAGAACAACTGCAGTACCTTCTTCAAGTCGTGGAAAAAAACCGAGAGCAGTTTCTAGAGGAAAAGAAATCATTGATAAAGACAGGAAGCACATCAACCTCATAAGTTAACATTAAAAAAAATGGATTAGGCCTATTGGGGATACCACTTAAAAAAAAACGCGCCTATTGTAGTTACCTCCTGGGAGGTGCGGAAAAACTACACATTTCAGAGTCTGTCGGCACTACTAAATATTATGGAATCCGGCTGAAACTTCACTCGAAACTTCCTATCGACACGCATAACAAATTACAGGGGTAAGACTTAAGAAAAGAAAATATTTATTTTTCACCCCTATGAGCCTGGGCCGGTCTAAATATATATACAGTATATATACAGTACATATATATATATATATATATATATATACACATTCAACTGCAAAGAACACGCAGTATAAACAACGTAAAGAACGACGCTTGTATAGGAGATATTCCGCGCAAGACGAGAGAGAGAAAACGGAACAAATGAAAAAATGAGGTAACCACCTGCGAATCGAACCCGGGATCTTCCGATTGCCGGTCAGACGCGATACCATTACACCATGGACCTCACTCTTCCAAATGCCGTAATTCTTCTACATACTCGCAGAAACCAATGCCCCAAGGGGGCACCTCCCGCATGCCGTAAAATTATATACATTCAACTGCAAAGAACACGCAGTATAAACAACGTAAAGAACGACGCTTGTATAGGAGATATTCCGCGCAAGACGAGAGAGAGAAACGGAACAAATGAAAAAATGAGGTAACCACCTGGGAATCGAACCCGGGATCTTCCGATTGCCCGTCAGACGCGATACCATTACACCATGGACCTCACTCTTCCAAATGCCATAATTCTTCTACATACTCGCAGAAACCAATGCCCCAAGGGGGCACCTCCCGCATGCCGTAACATTATACATTCAACTGCAAAGAACACGCAGTATAAACAACGTAAAGAACGACGCTTGTATAGGAGATATTCCGCGCAAGACGAGAGAGAGAAAACGGAACAAATGAAAAAATGAGGTAACCACCTGGGAATCGAACCCGGGATCTTCCGATTGCCGGTCAGACGCGATACCATTACACCATGGACCTCACTCTTCCAAATGCCGTAATTCTTCTACATACTCGCAGAAACCAATGCCCCAAGGGGGCACCTCCCGCATGCCGTAACATTATATACATTCAACTGCAAAGAACACGCAGTATAAACAACGTAAAGAACGACGCTTGTATAGGAGATATTCCGCGCAAGACGAGAGAGAGAAAACGGAACAAATGAAAAAATGAGGTAACCACCTGGGAATCGAACCCGGGATCTTCCGATTGCCGGTCAGACGCGATACCATTACACATGCACCTCACTCTTCCAAATGCCGTAATTCTTCTACATACTCGCAGAAACCAATGCCCCAAGGGGGCATGCGGGAGGTGCCCCCTTGGGGCATTGGTTTCTGCGAGTATGTAGAAGAATTACGGCATTTAGAAGAGTGAGGTCCATGGTGTAATGGTATCGCGTCTGACCGGCAATCGGAAGATCCCGGGTTCGATTCCCAGGTGGTTACCTCATTTTTTCATTTGTTCCGTTTTCTCTCTCTCGTCTTGCGCGGAATATCTCCTATACAAGCGTCGTTCTTTACGTTGTTTATACTGCGTGTTCTTTGCAGTTGAATGTATATAATGTTACGGCATGCGGGAGGTGCCCCCTTGGGGCATTGGTTTCTGCGAGTATGTAGAAGAATTACGGCATTTGGAAGAGTGAGGTCCATGGTGTAATGGTATCGCGTCTGACCGGCAATCGGAAGATCCCGGGTTCGATTCCCAGGTGGTTACCTCATTTTTTCATTTGTTCCGTTTTCTCTCTCTCGTCTTGCGCGGAATATCTCCTATACAAGCGTCGTTCTTTACGTTGTTTATACTGCGTGTTCTTTGCAGTTGAATGTATATAATGTTACGGCATGCGGGAGGTGCCCCCTTGGGCATTGGTTTCTGCGAGTATGTAGAAGAATTACGGCATTTGGAAGAGTGAGGCCCATGGTGTAATGGTATCGCGTCTGACCGGCAACCGGAAGATCCCGGGTTCGATTGCCAGGTGGTTACCTCATTTTTTAATTTGTTCCGTTTTCTCTCTCTCGTCTTGCGCGGAATATCTCCTATACAAGCGTCGTTCTTTACGTTGTTTATACTGCGTGTTCTTTGCAGTTGAATGTATATAATGTTACGGCATGCGGGAGGTGCCCCCTTGGGGCATTGGTTTCTGCGAGTATGTAGAAGAATTACGGCATTTGGAAGAGTGAGGTCCATGGTGTAATGGTATCGCGTCTGACCGGCAATCGGAAGATCCCGGGTTCGATTCCCAGGTGGTTACCTCATTTTTTCATTTGTTCCGTTTTCTCTCTCTCGTCTTGCGCGGAATATCTCCTATACAAGCGTCGTTCTTTACGTTATATATATATATATATATATATATATATTAGGGCGGTTCAAATAAATGAAAATTAAAAATTTAAGCAAGCATGTACTTTTTTATTAGACTTAAGAACATAAAACTTTGAGACGAGTTTGAGTGGAATCTGAGAGTATTTACTCGGTGCTCAAGCATTAGAATATGTACAGTGGGTGAATTGGATAAATAACATTTAGATAACCAATGAATTCGCACAATATAACGTTCAGTGATGGCACAAATGCATTGATATCACCTTAATATTATACATGAAATCTAGTCGCCTGAACATTTAACGGTGGCCAATGTCGACTTATTGTGGTCTGGAAATTAGTGCTGGTGCATTTCCACTACGTGTAAGAGGAACTGCTTTTGAGTCTCGGCTTTGGTAATGGTTGCTTTGAAATTCTTTATCATGGACACGCCCCTTTCAGCACTGTCGTTGATAACATTGAGTCTTTACATGGATAGGAGGGATTGTCTGTCGTCTTGGTGATTTTTCCACTAATCAGATGTCCTAAGAACTCTCGGCTGATCTTGAAAGTATCAAATAACTTGAATGATGCTGAATCGACAAAGTCTGAGAGATCCATCCTCTCTACTGAAACGTTTCCTTTGTATTTTCTCCGATTTAGTGTTCCTCTCTGTAATAAATTTGCTGCCTCAACCATTTTCATCTTTGTTTTCCGACAAGGTTTCAAACGAAACAAAGCCAAACCAGGAGGAGATTGTAGACACCAATCGACCAGGGAAGAACTCCAAGGGGGACGTTAGGCAGGAGACAGGGAATGCTGGAACTCCCGTTTCTCCTGTCACTGTCCTCCTCAGCTGATCTTTTTCCGTGTCTCATGAGCTTGAGTACCCACTAAAAGTTTTGCTACCAAGTAGAAATTTGCCATGAAGATTATTGTAAACAAGTAGAATTAAAAAATCCACATGCTCAGTGACTCACCTGCAGTAAAAATTTCCACCCCTATTACATGAACCGCCCTAATATATATATATATATATATATATCGTAAAGAACGACGCTTGTATAGGAGATATTCCGCGCAAGACGAGAGAGAGAGAACGAAACAAATGAAAAAATGAGGTAACCACCTGGGAATCGAACCCGGGATCTTCCGATTGCCGGTCAGACGCGATACCATTACACCATGGGCCTCACTCTTCCAAATGCCGTAATTCTTCTACATACTCGCAGAAACCAATGCCCCAAGGGGGCACCTCCCGCATGCCGTAACATTATATACATTCAACTGCAAAGAACACGCAGTATAAATAATGTAAAGAACGACGCTTGTATAGGAGATATTCCGCGCAAGACGAGAGAGAGAGAACGAAACAAATGAAAAAATGAGATAACCACCTGGGAATCGAACCCGGGATCTTCCGATTGCCGGTCAGACGCGATACCATTACACCATGGGCCTCACTCTTCCAAATGCCGTAATTCTTCTACATACTCGCAGAAACCAATGCCCCAAGGGGTCACCTCCCGCATGCCGTAACATTATATACATTCAACTGCAAAGAACACGCAGTATAAATAACGTAAAGAACGACGCTTGTATAGGAGATATTCCGCGCAAGACGAGAGAGAGAGAACGAAACAAATGAAAAAATGAGGTAACCACCTGGGAATCGAACCCGGGATCTTCCGATTGCCGGTCAGACGCGATACCATTACACCATGGGCCTCACTCTTCCAAATGCCGTAATTCTTCTACATACTCGCAGAAACCAATGCCCCAAGGGGGCACCTCCCGCATGCCGTAACATTATATACATTCAACTGCAAAGAACACGCAGTATAAATAACGTAAAGAACGACGCTTGTATAGGAGATATTCCGCGCAAGACGAGAGAGAGAGAACGAAACAAATGAAAAAATGAGGTAACCACCTGGGAATCGAACCCGGGATCTTCCGATTGCCGGTCAGACGCGATACCATTACACCATGGGCCTCACTCTTCCAAATGCCGTAATTCTTCTACATACTCGCAGAAACCAATGCCCCAAGGGGGCACCTCCCGGGTTCGATTCCCAGGTGGTTACCTCATTTTTTCATTTGTTTCGTTCTCTCTCTCTCGTCTTGCGCGGAATATCTCCTATACAAGCGTCGTTCTTTACGTTATTTATACTGCGTGTTCTTTGCAGTTGAATGTATATAATGTTACGGCATGCGGGAGGTGCCCCTTGGGGCATTGGTTTCTGCGAGTATGTAGAAGAATTACGGCATTTGGAAGAGTGAGGCCCATGGTGTAATGGTATCGCGTCTGACCGGCAATCGGAAGATCCCGGGTTCGATTCCCAGGTGGTTACCTCATTTTTTCATTTGTTTCGTTCTCTCTCTCTCGTCTTGCGCGGAATATCTCCTATACAAGCGTCGTTCTTTACGTTATTTATACTGCGTGTTCTTTGCAGTTGAATGTATATAATGTTACGGCATGCGGGAGGTGACCCCTTGGGGCATTGGTTTCTGCGAGTATGTAGAAGAATTACGGCATTTGGAAGAGTGAGGCCCATGGTGTAATGGTATCGCGTCTGACCGGCAATCGGAAGATCCCGGGTTCGATTCCCAGGTGGTTACCTAATTTTTTCATTTGTTTCGTTCTCTCTCTCTCGTCTTGCGCGGAATATCTCCTATACAAGCCTCGTTCTTTACGTTATTTATACTGCGTGTTCTTTGCAGTTGAATGTATATATATATATATATATATATATATATATATATATATATATATCCCGTCGTACCTTAGTGATAGTGCCCACAAATTCTGATCAAAAGGTTCTGGTTTCGAAACTTGATGGGGCAAATTTTGCATTATAAATGTGCCTCGGTGGTGTAGTGGTTAGCGAAGCTGACTACGAATCCATCCGCCCCGGGATCGAGACCCGGTGACGGCAGGCGACCCGCAGCAAAATCCAGCTGGTCATCCTTCCACATAATAAAAATTTGGTTGGTAAATAAATGGGTACCCTGGATAGCCTAGTGGTTAAGACGCTAGGCTGCTGGTGGGGTGTGGTTCGGAGTCCACGTTAAACTGTAGGTCTAAGGTGGAGTGACAAGCTTGACCTTCGTCAGAATGAACAATTCGGGAGGAAGCAAAACCAAGGTTAACCAAGGTTTTATATATATAATACTGATTTGTCCTTTTCTTAATTATTGCTGTTTTTGTTAAGTGTGAGAGGAAGGAATTCTTCTGTCTCTCCGTATTCCTTGATTTATGACCCGGCTTGTGATTGGTGTGGCAAGGTGAGAAGAGAAGATGCATATAATTCATGATTTTTGCATCTGTGATACAGACCGGATAATTGTTAACGAATGTCATGCTTTTGTATTATGTCTGTCATTATGTCTGTCTGTCTGTCTCTGTTTATCTTTCTGTTTATTTTCAGTTAATTTATATGGTGTACTCATGTATTGCAATCTAAATCATATAAATTTTCACTGCAGTGGTGTTTGTGGAAAAAAGAAACAAACAGGAATATATAAATGACTTGTGTCTCCCATACAGTATTATAGAGCAGCCCACTTCAAAAGATCCACCCCAACTCATTCCGTATCCATCTAACGGAAATGCTCGATGCCAGAATATGAATCCTGGCATGTCGAGAGTCGATAAACTACACCACATGCATTTTAAATAGGGCGAGAGCGTCCATTCCTCATTCTAAGAAATGGCTCTGGATGATGGTCGGGACGCGCTGAGAAAGCGAAACAATTTATAGGGGAAACAAGAGGTTTCGAAAGGCCAAAACAACGAGATTTTGAGGGGTTTAAACGAGAGATTTCGAAGGTTAAAAAAAAAAATTGGAGGAGTTCTCGAGAACAAAACAAGGAAGTTGCGAACGTTAAACAACTGCTTTCGGAGGGTGAAACAATATACATAATTTTAAGAGTAAGAAGGAGAGTAACTTTCGAAAGCACCACAGAATTTAGAGAATAAAGTAAGAAATAATTAAGGAGAGAGGGGGAAACAAGAATAAAAATGGAGGGAAAGAGGGGTTTGAGGGGAGGCAAATGTAAATGAATCTCTGTACTCGAAATAAAAGAGGGGACGACTGTACGAGGAAACAAATGACGATCTGCGCGAGGGTTTGAAGAGCCTTTGCCTTTTATGACACGCAAAACGCGTAGCCTAACAAACTAATTTTATGGCGATGACACATTGATTGATGTGTGAATATATTTCGCTTAAAATATGAACTTAAGGGCACACACGCACACGCACAGACACAATATATATATATATATATAATATATAATATATATATATATAATAGAAACGACATAATATTAAGGAACGTTTCTGCACACGCGGAAGGAGAATTTCGATTTGTGAATGATTGAGGTCCGTGGTGTAATGGTAGCGCATCCAACCGGCAATTGGAAGGCCTTGGGTTCGATTCCCGGGCGGTTCGCCTCATTTTTCATTTATTCGTTATTTCTCTTCCGCGTGTGCAGAAACGTTCCTTAATATTATGTCGTTTCTATTCATTTATATACTGCGTGGTCATTGCAGTTAAATGCATATATATATATATATATATATATATATATATATATAATGGGATTAGTTCACTTAGTTTTCAGGTTTAAGAGGCTCTTCCCAAACGAGGAAATCCTGGTGAAAGGACAAAATGAAAAGCAGTGCTGAATGCTTCTAAAATTGACTACGGTAAACAATTATTTTTTCTTTAGTATCAGACTTCTTACCATGTGGATCACCCTTTAGCAGCTTCTTCTACAGCATTTTTCTTAGCTACCATGAAAATTGTCTGGATTAGTGTCCTATACACTTTTCAAGTCCCCCCAGTCCCCCCTTCTGCCGGAAATACATCGACGGTGTTTTTAAGTCAATTTTTAAACTACTCAAGTAGTATTCGTTTTACGTAGGAGTGTGAAACCAACGATAACCCCTTCCTTCTCGGTGCAATGATCATGAAAGGGAACAATAAATTCGAGACATCATTATAATGAAAACCTATTCTTACGGGTCTTGATATGAACTACCACAACGCCGTACCCATCTTATATAAAACAAATACTTTCAGACCTTTTATTAGTAGCGCTTATAACGTATGCTCTTCCTATCACACGCTGCGTAGAAAATCCAACTTTCCTGAGAAGTTCTTCACGATAAATTCATTCCCCCAAACACTTCTTTACTATCAACTTATGGAGTTTGTAAACGAGTCTCGCTTGTAAAGAAGGGTAATCAATGTATCACTTTTCCTTTTACGGAACGATGAGCGACCGCATCCAATTCATTTGAACTAACAAAGCCATTAAGACCGCTCTACCCTGAACTCAACTTCATTGTGCCTATTTAAACCTTAATAATATAAATTCTTTCTTTAACCACAGATATTAAAATGCACGCGTTAACTTCATTCGAAGTGTGTTTTGGAGTGTGTTCGCTGTAACGCGAAATACAACGGCGGCACAAACCGCTAACTTTAAGTTAGAATGGATGAACATAGAGGCGTATCCACCAGAACAAAAAGACCCCTCAACAAACCATCCAAGTCCGTTGTAAGAGACCATTGTGTCATGAATGACCATCCACTCGCCTTCAACATTTCAAAATAATACATTAATCAACAAAACTACCCATCCGAACTAAGAATGCTGAAATTATTGTTCATTCAATACATTAAACAGCCAATACCTCTACAACACAGCTTACGAGCTCATCATCTCAAAATGAAATTAGTCAGACCTATTAATCTACTTGCAAAGATAATTTTAGCCATTTAACGTCACTTATCTTAACTGTATTTTAATTTAAGATGCCAAAAATAATGTTTATCAGTTTTAACTGTGCTTCTACAAAATTTAAAACATGACCAATGCAAGTTCTTACTTCCCACTCCCCTTTATTCCTATACTTTCATTTTTAATTTTTGAATATCAATGAAGTTCTAATTCTATTTTTAACCTTTTATATTTAACTCCAGATTTTGTAATCGATATAATTTTATAATTTTTAAATCTAAATCTGGAAATATCGTAAAACATTTTCGCAAAAGTTTCATCCATACATACAGCAAAAGCTCCCAAAACACAACCTGAGGAGGGTGGGGACTGGGAGGTGGGAGTGCGTTACCAAAACCTTCTCCGAGTGTTACTTTATTGATTTTTGTTCTGGCTAACGCCAGACGATTTTATTCAGTCCCGGGAAAGACCTCCGGGCTTTATAGGGTTAATGTTCCCGCGGAGGGGGAACTAGGAGGGGCGGCTGTATTACTAAAACCTTCCTGGTTCTTCATTAATGCGTATACTAAACTTGATGCACATTACAGTAGCCATTTAGGTGTACCCTAGCCGTTTAGGGGGCCCCCGTCCCAGTCCACTTCCAGGGGAGAACTGGTAGGGGCGGGTGCATTACTAAAACCTTCTCTGGTTCTACCTTAATTGTATACCAAACTTGGTGCAGACTGTCCTAGCAGTTTAGGTGTATAAAACCAACATAGAACAGACAGACAGACAGACAGGCATCATTATCATCATCATCATCCCCTACATATGTAAATAATGTGTATATATATATACAGGGTGGCGCAAAAGTCAGGAGTCAAAGGGGCCAGAGAGAATGGATCTTTTCCTTCCTATGGCCGCCACAATTTTTAAATAAAAATTACTTTTTAGTTAAAAAATTTATAATTTGTAATTTATATTATGTTATAAATTATAAATTATAAATTTATGTAACAAAAATAGTGACGGCCATGGAACGGAAAAGATCCATTCTCTCTGGCTCCTTCGACTCCTGACTTTTGCGCCACTCTGTATATATATACAGAGAAAGAGAGAGATAAAAAACAGACTTGTATAGAGAGAGCGAACTTCGTAACCCGGGTATCGATTAGACTGGCCACCTAGTTTGTGATTGCTCTAACCCTGGTCAATTTCGAAGGTCACGTCCACCCTGATGTTACCTTTTATATACTATACATATATCGCATGACAGTCTTACGCGAGTCTGACAGTATATACAGTGTGTGTGTGTGTGTGTGTGTGTATATATATTTCTTGGGGTTCATAATGATCTAATAATAGCTTAGATATTTTGATCGCTAAAACTTTTTTTTTTTCTTGTTTGTTCCTATCATAATTTGCAATACGGTCGATGTGAACCAATGATATACGAGTCAAAAGTCAAAACATGTTATTTTTCATGTACCAAAATTCAGAGCCTAGCAATCAAAGTTCCATCTCACTCACACGACAGATTTTACAGGAATTTCAATTGCTAGTAATAGAGGTGCTACAATAACTTGGTTCTTGTGAAAAGGGTTTAAGCCTTTATACGTGTATATTATAGTTTTGTTGGAATTTCGGCCTAACCGTACGAATTCAATCATTTTTCGGCGTTATTCAGAATGTACTTGTAAGGCCAAGATCAATGAAATTACGGTTTAAGTATGTGCACTAAAGTGAAGACAGTATTTATGAGGTTCGAATGTATAGCGTTTCTTAATTAATGTCGTAGCGAGAAGACTTCATTTTTATTATTTATAAGCTTCGTAATGTTTAGGGACGCGGTAGGTTTAAAAGTGTAGGTCTTTTCTATTAATAATAAGTATCATTAGATATATATTAGATGACCTTGCTTCTCGTGCTCTGAGACGATCCGCAGTCGATTTGAGCAAAGAAAAGATCAACGGATACTCCTCAAATCAGTTTAAATTCCGAACGCATATTTGAAATAATAAATCAAATTTAATTTCGTGTATATATGTACAGTACGCATCACATCTTCCAAATTTTAAAATAATTTTTGCGTACAAAAATTACATTAATTTTAAAGAATGCATAAAAATCTTTCTTCCGATACAATTTTATTTACTTTTCCAAAAATTACTAATTCTGAAGAGTATCCTCAAATCCATTCACACATTTTTGTATTTTTGTATGCAAAGTTGACATTACTCTCGAGGAGGGGCGATATGCTTGATATTCGTGAAGTGAGGAATCATCGCAAGGAACATTTGAAAGGTTGAAAGGTACTAAGGATAGAAATATATACAATTGATTAGAAATAATACTGTAATGTCGAAGGTAAGTGGAGCTACAGACAGACGTTTTCGTACCAAGAAGTCCATAGCTTAGAGGATAAATGGCAGGACTCATGGATACCTTGGATGATCGGGTTGGTTGATTTTTAATTCTTTGCATTAGACTGTGTTGAGCACGTCTTGTTACCTCCGGGAAGCTCGGGACATTGCGGGTAGCAAACATTTGCGAAGCTCAGCATCTCGGGGGTAATTTATGTAAGAGTCTAAAAGACCTGTTGTACAGCAAATATATATATATAATTATATAAGCACACCGGACAAAAAATTAGTCACCCCTCTCAGAATGTACCTAATAACGTGTGACGGCGCCTCTGGCCTTGATAACCGCACGAATCCGGCGAGGCAGAGACTCTACGAGGTTGTGCATGTACTGAACATCGATTTGCTGCCACTCGTTCATCAGCCGGTCCCGAAGTTCCGCCAGAGTCCGTGGGTGTCTATTCCTGCGCTTCACTTTCTGTTTCCAGCCTGAACAACACCTTCGACGCATTCAGGATTAAAGGCTTCATTGGACCTGCGATGTATTCGTCGCCTCCCATCATTGGAGAACAAACAAAAACGGGACTCATCGGACCAAATTACACGTTTCCAATCTGCCGCAGTCCGGTTTTTGTGCCTCTGAGCCCATTTATAACGTGCCAATTTGTGACTTGCTGTTAACAGCGGCCTCTTCCGTGGTACCCTGCTCCAGATGTCCATCGCATGCAGTTCTCGTTGCAATGTCCGTTCGGAAATTGGTCGCTGGAGAACCTCATTGGTTTCTTGGAGCAATTGTTCTCTGGTTTGAAAACGATTTGCAGTTACTATACGAGAAACATGGCGGCGGCCCCTATTGTCGAGAATTGTTTTCCGGCCACAGTTACGCCGTCGATTGTCAGTTGATTGCGAACTACACCACTCTTTGTAAACTCGCTGGACAGTACGCGTTGACACACCAACAAATTGGGCTACTTCAGACATTTTGTGTCCGTGGGCTCTGCCAAACACGATGGCTCCTTTTTGCCACTGAGTAACGTCTGCCTCACGACCCATTTTGCAGACTATATCCAACACACACTTTGTTCTTCACCACCTCACGAAACAGATCTGATCCTGTGTGCTACGTCACCGCTACTTGTCACTTACCAATGCTACATCAGCGCCTTCTGTGTGACCTTGAACGTCCTACTATCGGTGCTATTAGGGGTGACTAATTTTTTGTTCGGTGTGCTTATATATATATATATATATATATATATATATATATATATATATATATATATATATATCCTTTAAATTTAAAGAAAGAATTAAATGATCCCTTACACCAATTATATTGATTTATTAGCATTAAATGTATTTAAGATAAAAAACAAGTCTGATGATTATGGTTAGCCGTGGGCAAATATTCGAAGAGGAATAGTCAATTTGGATAAATTTCAGTTAAAGGGAAGGGTCATTCAGACGAAATTCTTCGAAAAATTGAAACGAGATGTTGTTCCTAATGTAAGAAGTGTATTGGCACTTCTGCGATGTCTATAAACACTGTATGTTCGTTTGTACTATTTTCATTCATAAGAATTTTACTATTACAGTTTATAGTACTTGAGTTGCCGCTTAATGTATTTTTCATAATATTCAAAAAAGTGTTCGAGGACTTGTGTCGGCAAATATATATATATTAGGACCTGTAGCTAAGTGGACAGCACCGTTTCCCTGTAAGCGAAGTGAAGACCCTGAGATCAGGGGTTGGAATCCCGTTGTTGTTGGTAATAATCTGAAAGTTAGTGCAATGAGCCACATCAGTCTGGCCTGAGGTTTGTGCCAGTTTCTGGCCCTCCTGCCTGATTATATATATATATATATATATATAAGAGAGAGAGAGTATATATATGTGTGTGTGTGTGTGTGTGTGTGTGTGTATGTGTGTGTGTATATAATTACATTTGTAGGGAAACCGTAGAATTATTAAAATATGTAAATGGTAAAAGGAAAAGAAACGTTAAAGTTTGAACTTTAATCAGTGACATTCCACAGCATTGATCATCTCTTACCTTTGTTACGTTTACTTAAAATGATCCTAATTTAATTACTTTGAGTTTTACAGAAATTGGTTTTAAATTTGAAGAAGATCAAGAGATTTAATTTAGATTTGACTGAAAATGGAATCTCTTCTTTCGTGGCGATTACATACACGTTTTTGCTTACGAAAAAGTACGAAAATTTTAAGATTTTATGAAATGGGAATGTTTATATTCGTTTTGATCTGAAAAATCATTTCGGTAAATAACGGTACAGAATGGGAAAATTTGATTTTGGTGGTCTTCGTTGTAAAGCGGTTTATCAAGATAAAAGGTTTAGGACCTAACGTTTTTACTTAGATCAGAGAGCAATGGCTGGTTGGTCGTTAGTTTTATAAGCCTTTCGTCCGGCTGAGGTTATTCAGACGACTACGGGTAACGTCGCTAGCCTGGAAAAATAAGTCCCTTTGAAAAGGAGAACTGAATCGAGCCAAATACATTATGGGTAACGGGTTCGTTACTGCACTCCATTCGTCATTTCCCAAACTTGCTCTGGACTGTCTTTAGCTCGATTATTATCAGAGAGTGTGGTTATAAAATATAAAAAACGCTGAGTAAAGCTTGCGGGAGTGAAAAAACGTTTTGGAACCTTGAACCTTGAAACCTTGAAACTTTCAAACCTTCAAACCTTGAAACTTTCAAACCTTCAAACCTCATCCAGTTTCGCTTGAATGCGATCTCTTCATCCTCGTTTTCGTTCAATTAAATACCGACACCCTTTTACTGTAGATATACTTAATTTACATCGACAGAAGGACGCCTTTGATGGATATCTAGTTTACGAGGAGAAGGGCGTTACAATTTCCAATATTAAATATTTATAATTAATCATATTTTCTCCAGTTTTATTACTAAATTCTTTTAATTTTTTACTTCAATTATTATATATATATATATAATATATATATTATATATATATACACACACACACTGTCTGTGTATGTGTATATATATATATATATGATAAAAATTCAGTAACTGCTTCGTATAATTGCTCTTGTAATTAGAGACTGTGAAGTGTTTTCATATATTTATTACTGTTGTGCTTCCATATATATATATATATATATATATATATATATATATATATATATATATATATAAACACGAGGGTAGTTCAATAAGTAACCGCACTTTTTATTTTCACAATTTTATTTTCACATCTGATAGATTATAAACACCACTTCTCAACATAGTCTCCCTGTTTCAAAATACACTTAGTCCAGCGATCTACAAGCTTCCTAATGCCATCACAAAAGAATGTTTTTGGCTGTGTGCGTAGCCAGTCATGCACCGCCTCCTTCAGATCATCATCGCCTTGGAATCGCTGACCTCTCAAAGCGTCTTTTAGTGGCCCAAATAGGTAAAAATCGGAAGGTGCCAGGTCTGGACTGTAGGCTGGATGGTCGACAACTTCAAATTGAAGTTCTTGAAGGCATTTTCTAGTCTGTGCAGCGGTATGAGGTCGGGTATTGTCGTGTAACAGAATAACACCTTCCGACAATCTCCCTCTCCGTTTTGCGCAAATTGCTTGCTTTAACTCATTCCAAAGTATGTCAGAATACGATGCACTTGTTACTGTAGTTCTACGCTCTAGATAATGTTCAAGGATAGGGCCTCGTGTATCCCAAAACAGTGTTAGCATAACTTTATCTGCTGACGGCTGCGCTTTGAACTTTCTTGCAACGGGAGATGTTGTTTGCTTCCATTGCATGCTCTGTCGTTTGCTTTCTGGTTCATAGTGATGGATCCAGGTTTCATCTCGTGATAATGCGCTCCAAAAAGTTTTCACCTTATTATGATACCGAGCCAAAATACGAGAGCAGACGTCCATGCGATTACGCTTGTGCTCTTCTGTCAATTGTTTGGGCACCCATCTTGCGCAAACCTTGTGAAAGCCAAGAATGTCATGAACTATCGAATAGGCTGACCCTTGACTGATGTCTAATGAAGATGCAATTTCTTTTATTGTTCATCTTCTGTCATCGAAAATCATGGCTCTGGCTTCTTCCTGCTTGTCACCACTGGTTGATGTTGACGGTCGTCCTGAGCGCTCAGCATCTGTCACACATGTCCGACCTCCCTTGAACATTTGAATCCACTCGTACACACTTCGTCGTGGTAACGTATTGTTCCCATACTGAGCATATAAACGTGTGTGAATTTCAGCTCCTTTCACACCTTCTGCCCACAAAAAACGAACCACGGATCTTTGTTCTTCCTGAGTACAAATTGAAAGCGGCGCAGCCTTGCTCACTACTCGTACGATATGTGACAGCTACGAGTAGCCTAAATAAGCCTATACTGTTGCTAGCCTAAATAAGCCTATAGATCTCAGTTTGGCTCGTTATTACGAGTATATATTATATATAGGTACGATATTATCACTAATATAAAAAGTGCGGATACTTATTGAAGTACCCTCGTATATATATATATATATATATATATATATATATATAAAATCTCCCATATTGAATATAAAAGGGAGCGTGTAAAACTCGTTGCTCTTAAAGTGTGGAGGATCTCGTAAAATCTCTCATAATGGGAAATTCAAGTTCTGAATATTTGCTTGCCTCGAAAAACTGGTGTGGAGTTATTATAAAAATATGATTTATAAGAAGACATTGCAGTTTTTTAGATTAATCCACATATTTAGCGGTTCGCGATATATATATATTATATATATATATATATATATATATATATATATATATATATATATATATATATATAGGGTGATTAAAAAAAATGTTAACACTTATATGGGGTTTTATTTTTTATTTCCAATTTATTTGTAAACATATTTTGTGATGCAAACAGTGCTTCATACAGTTTCTACTTGCTGTCCACGGATATCTATGCATGTATGAAAGCGGTCAAACGTTGCTTTCAGAGCCCTACGGCACATCTGTGGTGGTGTTGATTGGATGACATCTGTAATGCTTTCTCATATTAAGTGTTAACATTTTTTTAACCACCCTGTGTATATATATATATATATAACCTTTGGTTTTCTTCCGCCCGAATTGTTCATTCTGACGAAGGTCAAGCTTTTCACTCCACCTTAGACCTACAGTTTAACGTGGAATCCGAACCACACCCCACCAGCAGCCCAGCGTCTAGACTACCCAGGGTACCCATTTATCTACCAACCCCTTTTTTTATTGTGTGGAAGGATGAACAGCTGGGTTTTGCTGCGCGCCGGCTGCCATCACCGGGTCTCGATCCCGGGGCCGATGGATTCGTAGTCAGCGACGCTAACCACTCCACGTCGAAAGTTGTTCAACCATTCCTTTCGAAGTATCTAAATGGGCCTTAATTAAAAGGGTATAGGCTCCCTTTTTAGTATAGCTTCTTGCTATATACTGTACTGTAGGGTTCAAAAGGAAGACGATAGTAATCCATTAAGATTTTATTACAGTAAAGCGGAAAGCTTATAGGGGCTCAAATTAAAATAAGATAAATAACTCAATTAAGAATTGTTTATTTTATGTTAAAATTATTGTAAAATGGCAAAAACTTTATTAATGTTATATTTACTTTAGCAGTGAAGAATTTCACTTTAGTACAATTCAATTCCCGGGTAGGTAATGTTTGTGCGGCCTCCAATTTCGAATTCAATTCGGAGACAAACCTTTCTTTAGCCTATTTGGACACAAATTGGAAACCAAACATTTCTCTATTTATTTATTTATTCATATTTATTTTAGTTATACAAATTTTAAGCTTTATTTTCTCCGTTTTGGTCAAAATCGTTTTTGTAGACCTTTCACGAAAATTATACAGTTTATACACACTGCGCCCTCGATATATGCGAGGGATAGGTTCTGCTAAAACCTCGTATAATGCAAATTCGCATATATCGAACTTATAGTTAAATGAAAAAAATAGGGATGCGTTCCACAACCATTTTTTTTTTTTTACCTCCTGGCATCCCCAACAATAAATATGCAACTTTTTTATACCAAAAACATTCAACAAGATAACAGTAATGCCATATTACATCAATACTGTACAGTATAAATATTAAAGGACATAGTAAGCTGAAGGCCCAGTACTAGGCAGACGACGTTTAGAAGCCATGTCTACAATAAACAGTAAGACAAAACTGGAAAAAGCACTCAAAAATAGTGAAAAACACAACACAGTCTAGAGCACAACGCACACGCTATAACGGTTTATGCGAGACTGTTGTTGTTTGGCGGGAACACGTCGGTGCGCTCAGCGGCTCAGCAATATTTCAAACTAGGTAGCGCATAAATGCGAATTTTTTCCGCATATGCTGAATTCTTGGTAGAAATAGGGTCTTCGCATATGCTGAAGACGCATATATCGAGGGCGCAGTGTATATGCAAACCCTGACGAGGTGTACTTCTGAATACACGAAAGGCCTTGGAGTCATTTTTTTTCCTTGTGGGTTTGCATCATTTATTCATTTCACGTGTTCAATTGTGAAATTCATCGTATATATACAGTATATATATATATATAATAATATTAGGGTGTCCCAATTTGTTTTCTTAACACGACCTGACCACTCGTGTCATGCCCGGATGTGGTTTGGGCTAAAGCATTGGCTGTGTGATTTTCAACTCGATCAGATGATATTTAGAGGTCCCGACGTTTGATGACGTTTTTTTGGTTTTCAGAATTGATCATTATGGCGTTGACAAGATCAAACATCAAGTTGTGGCTTCTTGAGAGGTCTCCGATAGCAGAGCTGGCTAAATCTCGATTACCAAGTAATATGGACGTGTTGCTCCTTTCCTTCTACCATCACCGCGACCAAAAGAAGACAGATTCCAACAGTGTCAAGGCTGTAATATCGGCTGTATTAGAAATCTGGGCTAGAGCCAACTCGAATCTGGCAACAACCTCCGTTCATGCCTCGACTAAACTGAAAGCTTTGGTTCAGAGGTATCGAAATTTGCATAAAAACAAGAACAAGACTGGAATGACTTACAATATGCAGCGGGATGTATTCTTGGCTGATATGGAGGATATTTTTGATGTCGCTCGCTCAGACGTTCTGGTTCGGGGAGATATCCCTCTTGAAGACAAGGAATTCCTCATTTCCCAAAGGGAAGATCGACATACGAGTTACATGGGAGGTGAAGATAGAAAATATAATGCAGCCACAATGAAAAGACAGGAAAGGGAAAGAGCTCTTGAGCGGGCACACCGGCGTCAAACGGAGGAGGCTCTAGCTGTAGGAGTCCCAGAAGAGGCTACCGACAGCAGTTCTAGCACATCGTCAGCTGACAGGGAAACGAAGCCGTCACTTGTGGACTTAAACCTTCGAAAGCTCCCAAACATGACAGACTAAAAGAAAGTCAGTGATCTTGACCTGGCAGCAACTTGCGATCGCGAGGGCCTTTCTGTTCGACAGGCAACATCAGCGTTTGCTGCGACTGCAAAATCCCTAGCTCTCGGTCCTGACAGTGTTGCCGTCTGGCAAAGAGCCGAGCTGCAGAACTGATGGTAGTCAATGATGCAGCAGAGCGAGGCATCGCCCTCATTGAGAAATACACAAGCAAACCTCTGTGCCGTGATGAAGAAGACCTCCAGTTCCTCCTTCGAAATGTCCACTCACACCGATGGAATGTGAGCCGGAAGGGAACAAAACGGACCTCATGAAACACGTGTTTAGTTAAAATGCATAAATGTGATGCTTTGAAATTGTTGTTTGTGCGTTAAGATTAAAATACATGTTTATTTTGTATAATCATCTTTGTGATGGAACTTTTGAGAAAAATATTTCAGTTAATTTGGCTTTCAGTTAAGAGGAGAAATAAAGTGTTCAAAGTTCGGGACCTTTAAATTTCCTTCGATCTCTCTGAAATTTTACAGGAAGACTTCTAATGGGAAACAACAAAAGAGCGCAACACGAGCGGATTTGTATCCCGAAAAAGAATTTGGCCCCCCTATGAGTTTGGGACACCCTAAATTATATATATATATATATTTTTTTTTTAAGTCCGGGAAGAACCGATTCGCCTCTATTTAAAAGGGCATATCTCGGCGGAAAAACAAAGAAAAAGTGAGAGGAAAGATAGAGGAAAAAGAAAGGGTGGAGGGGACAGTCGAAGTGGAAAAAGACCAAGGATGACAAGAACTGCAGGGTCGAGCCCCATCATCCTTGGGTGCTAGGGTCGGGATGGCGCACGTGAAACCTCCAGGAACAAGCACTTACAAACGAGGGTATTATTATAGTTTCAACCACAACTTGATTACTGCATATTTGATATTTGTAATAGGTACATTTATAAAGATGAGAAAGTTATTTTTCTATAACTCTTCCGTCGCAAATCACTAATAACTGGGATAATAACTGAAAATAATAACTTAATAACTTTAGCGATGGGTACCTGTAAGCGGTATATCGGTATATTTAAGGTATTGTACTAAGCCGTATTCGCTCTCATTTATAATCGTGGTTTAGTCTTAAAATGGCGCTTATATGTAGGCTGACCATACGTACCGTTTTGAACGGGACAGTACCGTTTGTTTTATATTTCCTGGCCGTCCCGTCGTTTTAATAAAAATGTCAATTTTGTCCCGGTTTATGTACTTACTTTTTCATGAATACAGAATATTACATAACCCCGTCCCTTTTTTGCCATCCCAATGTCCCGTTTTTGTCTCAAGGAAATATGGTCAGCCTACGTTATATGTGATGGTTGTAATGAGGATGAGTGGCAAGTTATAGCGAAATTTCATAGTAAAAACCAAGAATCTTTAAGTTTTTTGCGTTCGCACGGTGTTTTGCCTAATTCAGTTAAGTGTAACAATTGCAATTGTGATCTCCCGTGTACATACCGCGCGGATAGACACCAGTGGCAATGTGGACGTTCTTATGTTATTCCCAAAACAAAACTAGTGCTTTTTATTAATCATTGGCTTCAAAAGAAGTGGGTTCATCAAACAGTTCTGCGTTGTTTGCAATTTTCCCCTAATACGTGCGTGGACTGGCGTAGTTTTTGTTCAGAGGTCACGGAGTACTGGTTCGAAAAACAGGAACCAATCGGTGGTCCTGGAGTTGTGGTTGAGGTGGACGAATCGGTTTTTGGAAAAAGAAGCACGAACGCGGAAGACTATTAAGCCAGACCTGGGTCTTGGGGGGAATCGAACGTGTAAACAAGATATTTTTCGTAGTGCCTCTAGTGGAGCCGTTAGCTCAAAAGAGAGACGCAGCCACTCTTATTCCCCTAATCCAGAAGTATATTCTTCCTGGGTCAGTCGTCAATACCGACGGGAGGTCAGCGTATCTAACTTTGAAAGACTACGGTTATACGCACGGCGTGGTGAACCATTCTCAAAATTTTGTGAATCCAGAAAACTCCGAAATCCATACGCAAAACTGAACGACTTTGGAGGGATATAAAAGAGTGGACGAAACGGCCTGGAATTAAGGCTCAATATTTTCGTCAGTATCTCGGCCGCTACCTGTTCCAACGTCAAGCGGGAGAACAAGCTCTTCACAAATTTTTGCTGGAAGCTGCGAAGCTATACCCTCCTCAAAGCGTCAGACAGAGACCACGACCGGAAAAAGTCCGAATTCCACATGACGACGACGAGTCAGAGGAAGAGGCAGATGAACCAGAATCACTCCAATAAGGTGAGGTTAGGTGAGGATAGGTAAGGTTAGGTAAGGTTATGTTAGGTTAGGTTAGGCTAGGTAAGGTTCCTAGGTTTTCCGTTGGTTTCTGATGTGATTCATCTGAAAATGACATTCATTTCCGTCGCAAATCACTCGTTTTTGATCCCCCCCACCCAAAAAACCCGATTTCCCACGCATTCCCCACATTGTGGAGGGGGGGGGGAATCACAAAAACGAGTAATTTGCGCCGAAAATGACTTCATTTTCGGATGAATCACATCAGAAACCACCGGAAAACCTAATTTTTATTTTTCAAAACGAGTTGTGGTTGAAACTATAAATTTACCCAAACGAGCACAAAGAGCACTCAAGAGCACGAACTTAGAAGCCCCTTGCGGGAATATATATATATATATATATATATATATATATAATAAATAAAATAATATCAGGCTTTATAGCTAAATGGATAACACCGGTTTCTTGTAAGCGAAGTGAAGACAATAAGATCGGGGGTTCGAATTCTGAACACCAATTCTTGTGTTGTTTTATTACTTTAATTTTTATTTGGAAACTGCACGAGCTACGTATTTTTGCTGATATGGTCTATATATATATATATATATATATATATATATATATATATATTAGTGGTAGACCGGATATCCGCATCCGCATTCGCATCTGCGGATATCCGCATCATTTTTAACATCCACAGCTGGACTTCTGACTGCGGATGTTATGCGGATATTGCCTCTAATAAATTATGCAATTTACAATTAAATTACTTTATAAAGTAGCTTATAAGGCCCAGTCATGTACATTTCATGTAAAGTATTAATTATTAATGAACAAACAAATATATAAACCTCAAAATATAAATAGCTGGTAACACAGAAAATTGAATGAAATTTGTTTCATTGAATTTTCTGTGGCTGAAACTCTTGAGAAAGTTATTATTTTTATCATAATGAAAACATTAATATTAATTTTAATTCTTATGCATTGCCTGCCATAATAGTAATATCACGAAATTTGAAAAATATGTCATATATTCATAATTCTATATTATATTGATAGATTAACTAAATATCCGCATCCGCGGATATTGAAATTAAAAATCCGCATCCTCAACTGGCAGAATTGAGCGTCCATTTTTCAAGGCACATAACATGCCCGTTTCATGATGGGAATTTGAATTGCTTTGAAAAGTGGACGCTGAATTCTGCCAGTTGAGGCTTAAGTTTTGGTTTTTCGCTAAAAATACGAGTATACTAGTTACCCCTTTTTCTTTGATGTATTCAATCCGATGTGAATGCAACGAGTCTTTTGCTTATATTGAGGTTATGAATGTAGTGGGGCTAGGCTGCTTTAAACCCAAGATCCTGTCCCAAAGCTGGAGCCTATCTGCTTTACAGATAGCTGGTGAGGGGAGCTATATTTTTGGGGCCTCTTTGCGAGTGAACATTGCCCACGTCGGGATAACACCATGAAAAAGAAAAAACTGTAGTGTTTGTCATTTACCATTACTTATTCGGACTATAGTGGATTTAATTTTCCCAGAAGAGTTCCTTGTTCTATGCACTGTCTGTGTATCATATATATATATATATATATATATATATATAATATATATACAGTGGTGTAGTGCTGTGGGAACGCGTGTGAACGGCGTTCCCTTATTTTTTTTGGTAGACGGAACGGCGTTCCCTCACTATTTCAAATAAATCCGAACTTACAAATCTCTAACGTCATGAAATTTTAATTCCCACCCCTAGAAGAAATATGAGAAAGAATCATTAACTGCTTCATTTCTTTTAGCTTCGACTGAGGCAATGCTAGCCTATAAAGATCTGGTGAAACAGTCACCACGGCGTACCAGTTGTTAACTTTTTTTTAGTTAATCATTCCAGTTGTTAGCTATTTTTATTGATCGTACTGGATGTCGTATATCTAATGACACTGGAAATACTGCATCTTCAACCTTGGAATATATCCTAATATCCAGTGCATATGACCTCAAAATATCCTTGAAATTAGTCAGATTTCAAAAGATTTCCCGGGGGGCTTACAGTGCCCCCGGACCCCCAGCTGTATGGGCTCGCCGCGCTCGCCATTGTCCCCCCCCGCATCTGAGTATCACTTTCAAAATGCGTTCCCTCACTTCTTTATTTAGCACTACACCACTGTATATACATATATATATACAGTATATATATATATATATATATATATATAGATCTATCTCTTCCTTGTCCCTGAAGATGTGAATATATCACGAAAGCGCTTGGACTTCGTGTTTTATTTTCCGTTTCTCGGATCACTTTAACATATTGCTTCCCAGGAACCTCTTTTTAACATATTGCTTCCCAGTGTATATCACTTTAACATACTGCTTCCCAGTGTTAATCACTTTAACATATTGCTTCCCAAAAATAGACATTACACAACCAATTACAGTTACATTACAATAGTTTATAATATTTAGAGATTAGCTAGTCGAGAAAATGTAAATTTATGAACAACTTAACTTATTATGCTTTGCCATTTTTTGTGAATGTAAAATATTTGGATCACCTGAAGATCAGGGCCCACAGCCTTCTTCAATTAGCATTATAAGGCTAACCAACGAATATATCACGATCTAACCTAACCAATCGTTAGGTCAACTGTACGCCCTTGACGATTGGTTAGGTTAGGTCGTGATATTTTCGTTAGTTAGCCTAGATTACCAACCTCTTTCTAACCAACCAACCTTTCTCTTTTTAACATATTGCTTCCCAGGAGGGATCACTTTGACATATTGCTTCCCAGGAGGGATCACTTTAACATATTGCTTCCCAGGAGGGATCACTTTAACATATTGCTTCCCAGGAGGGATCACTTTAACATGTTGCTTCCCGAGTGCTTTGGGAAGCAATATGTTAAAGTGATCCCGTTTCTCTGTGGTTCCTTGCTTATATATATATAATATATATATATTATATATATATATATATATATATATATATATATAGAATAACACGCTTCACGCATTTCCTTATATGGACATTAGGGTTATGACTTTTTAATTTTTGTCATAAATATTGTTTCCTGTATCATCAATCGATGAACGTTTGCTTGAAAACAATAAAAAAGGGCCTAATTCTTCAGAATTTAAAAAAAATGTCACCCCGAAAGCAAATATAATATATTAGTTACAGGTTTATTTTAAGCAGTAAGTAAAACAATTAAAACAATAATAGAGTAAATGTATAATATTGTATTTGTATAATTAATATGTATTGTATAGGTATAATGTTGTATAATATAATATATGTTTATGTATAATAATTGTGAAATAAACATGCAAATTTCTATTTATTTTATTAATTTTTTATTTTTTATTTTGGGGTGAAGTTTTTTCAAAATATATCGAAAAAACTGTTATTTTCATTGTCAGGGGGCAAACGTTCATCGATTTATGATACAGGAACATGAGGTTATAAAAATGTCATAACCCTAAATTGGACATACCTCGCCCTTTAAAGAAGATGACGTCACAGCATACCTTCGGATGCGCTCTTCTCAACCTACCCCAGCGAGCGGCGACATAATAGCTTCCATCATGTATCGACCATCGTAATAGGTCTATCTCTGGCTTTGTGTCATTCATTAACTTAATTAACGCTAAATTCATTCATTCGAACAATATTACCCTATTTTCTTTAACTAATGAATTTATATACCGTGCGTTCGTCCTGCGACGCAATTAACATTTGATTTCTATAATTTACAAAGCATTTGTAAATACCCATTCCAAACCAAGGATTTATGACGTTAACGACTGTAATTTTATCATTTACTTGTTCGTTTAATTAAAGGAAAATGAGGCCTATTATATTATTCTCTTTTATTAACGACAATTATTATTTTGATTGAAAGATCAATGGTGACCCAGAAACAATCTACTTAATTAACCTAGTCATATGCAGATCTAGGGGGACGGGGGGGGGGGGTTCGGCGACGTCTGAACCCTCCTCAATTTCTTGCAAGCGCCCTTTTTTCAAATGCAAGTGCCCTATTTGCATGATGTGTATGCCTCTGAAAACAAATTTTGTTTTTGTAAATAGATACTCGTTTTTTTTTAATTTTATTCAAATTTTATTTTGAGTCTTTATCTGTATACATTATACTTCCAAATTTGTAGTTGTAATGGTTTTTATAGGTGCCCTTAGTACTGGTGCAGCCATATCACTATTTTTATCGTCAGCTTATTTTGATAGTTCTTTCAACTGGCAAGACATTTGTAATTGTTAGAAAAACTTTTAGTACTATGCCTTTTTCTTTGGACCCCCCTTACTGAAATGCCTAGATCTGCCCTTCCTAGTTACAGTTTTTATAGGGCCTACAGCCACAGGACACTATGTATATATATATATATATATATATATATATATATATATATATATATATATCGTAAAGAACGACGCTTGTAAGGAGAACATTCCGCGCAAGATGAGAAGAGAGAACGAACAAATGAAAAAATGAGGTAACCACCCTGGAATCGAACCCGGGATCTTCCGATTGCCGGTCAGATATGATAACCACTACACCGGGTGGTTACCTCATTTTTTCATTTGTTCGTTCTCTCTTCTCATCTTGCGCGGAATGTTCTCCTATACAAGCGTCGTTCTTTACGTTATTTATACTGCGTGTTCTTTGCAGTTGAAATGTGTATATATAATTAGTGATGGATCGAGTGGTCGGTTTTTCACAACCGCGGTTGCGGTTGTGTTTGCGGTTGTCGAATTTTTTCCAACCGCGGTTGCGGTTGCGGTTATCATATACTAGGAAAATGCGTAATTATTAACTGGATTTAGCCACTATTGTGCGATTTAGCCACACTTGGTACATAATATATACTAAATAGTATTTATTTAGTAAATACCTTATGATGAACACAAGTTTTGCAATACACCGCTACCGCTATTTGTGTGTTGCAAAACTTGTGTTCAACATAAGGTATTTACTAAATAAATACTATTTAAATGAAGTATATTCTAAACTTATATAGCTATTATGAAAGAATAGGTCAAATTAATTCAAACCATATTTTGCACTAAGTGTGTTACCAGGATGAGGGACGAGGACCCATCGCACTGTTCATCCCACCTACCACTTTCCCCAGCCTCCACCCATTGGAAAGTTACAACCGCAACCGCACTTATGGAACGGCGGTTGCGGTTACGGTTGCGGTTGTGAATTTTTGTGCGGTTGTAGTGCGGTTGCGGTTGCGGTTGCGGTTATTCGATCCATCACTAATATATATATATATATATATATATATATATATATATATATATATATATGGTGGACTGTGGCTGTTGGAGCTACAATAAATGTAATTAACTTTATATATATATATATATATATATATATACCTGGTAAACCTAATAAAAGTTTCATGTGTTGGTCTCTCTTTACACGAAGGTCAAGTTGGTGGCCCCACATCCAGACCTGGTCTGATATACAGTATGTATATATATGCGCTCATAAGTATTCATACAGAGAAATATTTCATATTCATCCTTACCTTTTGTACCATGCCTAGGATAGTTATGAAAAGTTTACCATTCGTTTGGAAAATGTTAACAAACAAACAAATTAGTTTAACTTTAACATATAATGTAAAACATCAAAGAATTTGAGGAAAATAAAAGAAAGTTAAATTGCAAAAGTTTTCGTACACTTATTTACAAAATTAATTAATACTTTGTGTGTCCGCCTTATGTTTCTAGCGTTTAAAATCTTTATTAGTAGTTGGCTGTTTACTGATTAGAGATTGTTGGCAATTCTAAATTCTAGAATTTTATCTGTGAATCTTCATGAAAGACGGATGACTGTACAAGCGATCAGTAAGCAACGGGTCGTCGTGGTAAAGAGCTGTCTACAAATCTTAAGGGATCTATTATTGCTGCACACGAACCTGAAAAGAGTTATAGGAAATTCGGAGAACTTCGAATTCCATTTACGACGGTTGCTGCAGTTATAAAGAAATGGAAAGGCTTTGGAACAATCGAAACTCTACGAAGGTGTGGACGACCTTGCAAGATTTCAGAATGTACAGCTAGACGGATTGAAAGAATGGTTGCTGCGAATCCACGAGTGACTGCAGGTGATATGTGCCAAACATTAAGACTGTCTGATATCGATGTCCAATTGTCCATCCCTCTACTGTACGTCGTACATTGAGAAAAAATAGTTTGCATGGAAGAGTTGCACGAAGAAAGCCTCTGCTACGAAAAATCCACAAGGTTCATTTAAAGTACGCCAAGGATCATCAAAATGATGGATTTGCATTCTGGACGAAAGTTCTCTGGACAGACGAGACCAAAAGTGAATTATTTGGGAACAACGAGCAACAGTATGTATGGCGAAAATTAAATAACGCATTCGAGGAAAAAATAAACCCTTCCTACGGTTAAACATGGTGATGGTAGTTTGTTTCTTTGGGGATACCTTAGTATTTCTGGTCCAGGAAAGTAAGAGCACCATGAAATGGTTTCAACAAAAGAATTTCAAGCTTCTCGAATGGCCCAGTCAAAGCTCAGATCTCAATTTAATGGAGAATTTATGGTTTGATTTGAAAAAAGCTGTCCGCAATAGAAACCCTTCGAATCTGAGTGAACTGTAACAATTTTTTTTAGAAAAATGGACTAAAATTCCTACTGAGAGATGTCGAAAACTCGTAGAAAAATACCCAAAACGAATCATTGAATCATTGAAGTCATTCAAGTAAAAGGTGGACACACAAAGTATTAAATAATTTCTTAAGTAAATGTACAAAAACTTGTGTATTTTAACTTTTTTTTATTCTCCTCAAGTTCTTTGACTCAAGTTCTTTGATGTTTTGCTTTATATGTTGGAGTTAAACATTTTTAATTTTTCTGAACGAATGGTAAACTTTTCTTAACTATCGTATGCAAGGTACAAAAGATAAAGACGAATATAACGGAACTATTTCTCTGTATGAATACTTATGAACGCCAGGCGTGTGTGTATATATATAGGATGTCCCCCCAAAATATTCCTCTTTCCAATTGTCCGTTATATTATAATGGATCTATGATATATTTTATTATTGGGATTTCTTCTTCAAGAAGGTAACAGATTGGGGGCATTATTCCGCATATACCTCTAGATTTCTGATATTTCATTAATTAATAATTAATAAATATTATATATTAAAACCATTCTTTCACTATTTCATACTTGAAGCCAGATTTCCTCAACCTTTCGGCATTGAAGGGCAACTTAAAAATATAATGAAAAGCCATTGGCCACATTTATTGCATTTCCTCTTTTATGAATTTAATTTATTCGAAAGAAAGAGAGGAAAAAAAGCAGGTTATAAAAGATCTTTGATGGCTTGTGTAATGAAAAAAACCCTGAAGCATTATTTCATAATGTTTTATTCCTAATAAATGAAACACTTGACACTGTAGGGTTCGGGAGTTTCTCCCGAGGTAGCGTCCCTTCCCCAGTGACCCCCCATGAATGAAAATTAACCATTCATTCATTCCTTGTTTATCTTTCAAACGATTACACCGTTCGTGGGTGGATGTCACAACACAATTTGCACTTATTTATTTCGTTAAAAAGTGCACCGATATTCATTTACACAATTCGTATGTTACAATTTAAAGGGTAGCGTGAAACCGCTGATGTCTTTCTTCGGATTAATTTTTCACTTAACTTCAGCTAATGAACTGACATTGTTTATCGTTATATTAACTTCAGAATTTACATTTAAACCACTAATATAAATTTATAGTTATTATAAAACGACGAAATTTGTCTACTTTTAATCTTATGTTCAATCATAGTTTAAATTAAATTACACTTACGTTATACAATTAATAAACAAAGTTAAGCCTTGACTGAAAATCAAGCAGGCCTACAGGAACGATATAAGCCTAGTGCCTCGTGCCTAGGACCGCGGATAGAATTTTCTTGTTCGTTGGCCCTAGGGGAAAATTAATTGAATTTACTGTTATTAATTCATCTTAAATATGGGCTCGCTTTCCTACGGTTCGAATCGTGGAAATGAAATAAAAATAACAAGGGAGCTAAGATCTTCGGATGAACTATATGCGGCTACTCTCTATGACAAGCTGTACTCCGCTCTCTCACCGATGCTCACCGACCCTCCATTCATAATAGACTTCGGAGTTCCATCTCGCATCGTGATAGAATATTTCTTCTCTCTTTTTCCTCACGCACCTGGAACTACATAACAAGTTTACACATTTTACTTTATGAGTTTTATTAAATTCCTACTTCTTGTATATTATTTAACTAACTTTTTAACTTATTTTACGATATTAAATTAATTATATAGATCTAGTGTGCTTTGTTATTAATATACAATTGGAAGAAACGGGAGGTGGGCATCACGTGACGGCCATACCTGTGCCTGATTGGCTAAACGCGATTACATGTATGAACGCGACGAAACCTGTTCTTCTGGGTTCGTACTAAAATTCACGTACCCCTGTAAATTCATCTGAGGTCTATTTTCTAACTTTATAACCCATCTATTAAACCTATTGTTTTCTAGTTATTATATATTCTATTATTTTTTTATTTATTAATAAACCCCTAATTTTACAATCCCAACAACACTGCATTGCTTCTTCTAGCTAGCGATAATCAAAGTTATAAAATTATGTTCTTGCTCGCATAGTTATCAAGGTATTTATCCATTAATCTGAATCTTTGTTTTGATTTTATATACAGTGTTTCATATTGGAAAACAATGATTCACAAAGATAGGTTGATCCAAAGCAAGAATTCAACCGGGAGACATTATTTCTTAGAAGAGGATAGTTCTCCTTGTCGACAAGATTCCAAAAATGTTCATCTTTAGTATAGCTTTCAATTACAATATCATTTTGTATATTCACAATTTGTAAATTCTTGGGCAAACTTTTCAAAGTGGTACATGAAAGGTTGTGCATGAAATTAAAAAATATTTTCATCAGGGTTTTTAATAGTTTTCAATAGCTTCTGGAAGTGCGCAATGGATTTTTTAGCCAAGTCGTTTTTCCCACAAAGTTAGTTTACATTTGAACAAGTGTACTGAACTAATCATCTCAGCAACGTATTTACCTCTACCTCGTAGCTCAAAATTTAGTGTTCAGCTTCTAAGTTAAATCTGCAAGAAACGCTAAGTCCATTAACCAAAACTGCTCATTTAGTTAATAATGTTCACTTTAGATGTCAGAAAAATCTTGATCTCATGAACTCCATAAATCTTGTAAGAATTTTACCCTTACTCAACCACCTTACTTCTGTGTGTAATATAAGCTCTTTAAAGTCAGCATCAACTTCTTTTGAGAGAGCTTTAAATAGTCGGGTGTTGCAGTGGTGATGCACGAATAGGAGTTCACTGTCTTAGTTATTAAACTCATAACATGTCGAAAATCAGTCACCGTAGAACACACAGCTTCTTAATGTATAAATACAGTGGTAATTAATAAATGCAGGAATGGGATAATCTTTTTGCCAGTCTTACAAAACCATTATTACAGCCTATCATTTCAGGTGCCCCATCATTAGTAATAGATATATGCTTTTGCAGGGGGATGTTGTTTACTGAAACATAATTTTTAAATGCTCTCTAAATATTTTCTCTTGTTTTGCCTTTCAGTGAAATTAATTTTAAAAACTCTTCTTTTGTTGAATTATCTGAAAACACCAGCTTTACCACTATAAGTAGTTGAGCTATAACAGTTACGTCTATTGATTTACGTATCATAGTTGTATGGAATAGTATTCACATTTTTGTAACTCATTTGCGAATGGAATTTTCCTAATGAGTATGATATTTGCGTCCAAATGGAAACAAATATTACAATTTACGTATAATTTCTTAAAATTTCTGCGCACCTTCATCTAACTTACTATAAAAACACCCTTTCAAGAAAAAAGGAGTAAAAAAATTGAAAAACACTAGAATTTTATTTAAATTAATATTTTGTGTGTCCCCCCTTTTTCTTGATGACATCATGCAGGCGGCGAGGCATTGAGTCGATAAGTTTCTTGAATGTTTCCTGGCTAATTTTGTTCCACTCTTTCCCCAGAATTTCAAATAGGTGATCCTTGTTTGTTGGTTCTGTGTCTCTTAGTTTGATTTTTCTTTCTAGTTCGTCCCAAAGATGTTCAATTGGGTTTAAATCTGGAATTTGTGAAGACCAATGTTCTCCCTTGAAGTTCTTGATGAAGTTGTTTCAGAGACTTTACACTGGGTTTTGAATCGATATCATGTTGGAATATGAAGTCTACAAAATCTTCCTGAAGTTTTTTGCTGCAGAAATGGACACTTTTAAAAACAATTGTTTAAAAACTACCTTATCCATGTGTCCATCTTCATTTCCATGGATTCGGTAGAGCTTTCCAACTCCCTTTGAAGAGAAGGAGCCTCCCTCTACCAATTTTCACTGTCGATGTTAAACATCCTGCTTTATATTCTTCCCTAATACGTCTGTTAACAATTTTCCTTCTTTTGCACTCCCAAATATTTCGAATCTGCTTTCATCACTCCAAACAACTTTAGCCTATAGGTCGCTATTCCAATTTTGATGTACTTTTGCGAACTCAAATCTTCCTTCAACATGATAAAAGTTTCTTCTTTCTGCTAACTGTAGCAAATATATTATTCTCCTTGAGTCTTATTCTAAAGGTATGACGACTGACCTTTCTTTCTCCAGCTTTCACCAGCTCCTTACTTAAGTCATCTGCACCCATAAATCTGTTTTTAAGTATGGCCATTGTAATTATTAATTTAATAAATGGCACTGAGAGAAATTGTATTTTGGGGAAAATATTTGTAATGAAGTTTGTAAATGTAGCATTTTTGTAAATATTTATAATTAAACTTTTTAATATGGCATTTTCGTATATTGCTGTTTAAGGAACATAATTTAAGATGTTTGTTTGAATATAACTTCTCAAAGATTGTAACGGTTTTTATATTTTTTTTGGTGTTTCTGTTGGGAAGTGAGGAGAAGAGCTACCCCTGTGGAGGTGAGAAGTTGAGAAAAACCCTCTACAAGAGTGCCATAAGATCCTGCATACCCGTGGTTGAATTTTAGGTGTTGTTCCGTGAGGATCACAGGTTTTTAAGGCTCTCGAAATTTTGTAGGTATACTGTAGCTTATCAGTTTATTGTTAGTCGCAAATTACCAGACGTAATAACATTTGCCCTTACTCTGAAGACTTTACTCCTAAACTAAATTACAGTTGCTTTAATAAACATAAAATCCAACCCTAAATTATTCCATTTCCTTAAGGTTGTGTCAGTGAAGACTTGACAGATATTCATTCACCGTATATTTACTCGTATATCGGCCAATTAGAACATTTAAAAAATAAATCTGTCAGATGTCTGACACTATACACTCTGAGAGTAACAGTTTTCTTCCACTTCTCAGCATCTTAGAAGTATTTCCTTCATTCCTTTATAATTCGCTTCCCTTCTTATGGTATCAAAGAGACGATTCACTTTCAATTTATTTGCTATGTAAGTATTATCATATTTGCTTCATCTTTATCAAGGCTGTCAACTGGTCAAGCTCATGCATTGAAAATTCACGAGATTTGGGAATACTGATAATAATTATTACTTAATTAGAATAAAGAGAAGACTCCGTACACCCAGCTTCTCTTTACCGTAGATCAGGCCACACGAAACTGTGCATCCATTTCACCATACATTATGATTTTAGTAGGGCAGCTAAACAAGTTGAAGTGGACAATCCGGACAAAAGCACCAAACTTTCCCTACTTGTATATTTTGGACCAACAATTAAAAATATCCCCGGAACCACCTTCAGAGACCATTACTTGGCCGCCATATTGGATTTCAAGATGGCCGCCATAGACAAAATGGAATTTCTGATATAAGTTTCAATAGAGAATTCCCTTGGCATGTTTGGCATCAAACTATATGTTTTTTGGCATGATCAGATCAATAAAACAACTTTTAAGCTGATCAGAAGTATGTTTACTGCAGAAATCACACTTCGTACAACATATACAGTGAAAATCGTGAATATTTTAACACAAAAACCATGTTCAAGAAAACCATGTTTAAGAAAAATCAACGAAACTATAACAATTGAAGATTTCACCCACCAAAAAGTAGACCTTTAGCTCTATAACTGAATGTGGGAGAGGAAAATTGGCAAAATATGTGCATTTTAAAAAATGAAATTCTACAAAGGTCAAAATGCTACCCTTTCATATTTGCACAATTTTCATGCATTATTCGTGGTTCTATAGAAAACTTGTATTAACAACATTTGTAGAGTAAGGGCAGGGCTATTAAATGGGCACCATAAAATGGAAATATCTTGGCATTTAGCATTGCAATGCCTACTGTCCCAACTCACCCCCTGTCCCGAACTGTCCCAACTCACCCCGCTCGACGCTATATGTTAAACTGCACAGTTGCAGCTACACAGTTCTGTACACTTCCACCTGGCCTTCTTGCAAGCACACCTGGTGCCACATCCACTCTTGCTCTTGCAGCCGCATTTGACCAATTCGCTGCAAGCTTTAGATGCTACTGGTCTTGTGGTCCAAACTGGTGTCCATGACTGGGACTCTTCGCTAAAGGTCCATCCCCATCCTTCAGGAGTTGGAAGATTCTGTTCACTTCTCTCACAGGTCGACCATATTCCTCCCTGGTATGTGACCCTCCTGGTGTGTTGGAGAAGAGCATCCTGAGTTGGTGGGATAGTCTCCATAGCTTTTCCCTTCTGACAGAACATGACCTTTCTTGCCTCATCTACACGTTCAATGTCACTGGTGTTGTCATAGAGGACAACTGTGTACCGTTCAAGAAGCTTGAAGTGGGGAGTTTCGGCGTCAACATCTGCAAATGGATTTCGTGCCATGAATGTGAATGCTTGTGTTACCTCAGGGTAATGGTGCCATGCTGCCCATGCCGTATTCTTGCCCCTTCCGTAAAAGGATGATGTTGTATCACATCCCGTGAAGCAGTGAAACAGTGGTAGGGATGTGCATCTCTCTTCACCCAAAGAGGCACAGATTGTGTTAATATGATGGTAAGTGAAGTTTTTCCCAGTGCCAAAACCAACCCAAATATTTACTTCAGATCTTATGGACGTCAAGTGATGGAATTTTCCTATTAGAATGACAATAACATCCGTGTCTACAGTTCTGATCATGCAGTTAATGTGCCCTTCCTTTATTGCATCTTGAAGATGAATGAACAGTCTAGTGTCTGCCTCCTCATGGTCGCATCTTGGCATTGTGCGGTCGGCCCCATTGATGATGACTTCAGGTCCTGATGTAATAACAACTTCTTTGTTGTTAGGAACTTCCATTGCAGCAACCTTGTCTGATAGGAAAGCGAACAGTTCTTGCTTGTTTCTAGAGTCTCGAAGGAAGTCATGCCAATTTAGGGGTAATTTGGTTTTTCCTTCAACCTTTCTTCTGATTCCTTTTCCCCGTTTTTCTCTGGTAGTCTCTTTTAAGGTGCTTGCAGTGTAGGTATCCCAGACGATGTCAATTCGCTGGCAAGTTTCTAACTGTTTGATGAGATAAGGGACGAATACACGATCTGCATACTCTTCAAAGTTGGTAACACCTGCAGTAGACAGCAAATGGACGATGGCAGCTCCATCAAGAAGTTTCACATCAAAAGGATCTGGAGGGTTGTCCTTGTTTTCAAATGTAATGATTTTCAGTAGGTCAGACTTTTTCCCAAACCGCAATTTCCCACCATCAGATAGGGAAGAAGGAAAGGGGTGATTCTCGTGTTGGAAGAATGCATCCATGTCACTATGCCGATGTTGCATAACAATATACAGATGAGAGAATAGAGCAACATCGTTCTTCAGTAGTTGGATTCCCCCAACATTCCGTACCTGAGATTTCGGCCGAGGACATCTGAAGAGGGCAAGCGAGTTCTTCTTGATCGGTGTATGAATTGACCTTGTACAATCTGTGACAACTTCTTTGTAGTATCGGCTATATTGCTCCTTACCCAAATCCTTTATAGTTCTCACTGTATGGACCACAGATTCATCCATGACATTCCTTGTGTCTAAGGCCAGTAACTCATTCCCATTATCACAAAATGGATTTCCCATATCACGGAAGACTTCAACGAGATTAGAAACATGATCCTTGAATCTTCTCTGTGTAGATAGTCCTTCTTCGTGGTGGAAGTTGTTGTCTTCAGTTTCTGGAAGGTTTTCGTCTTCATATTCAGTAATCAATCTGGCTTGTTCTGGCCCTGCTACCATCCACTTCTTGAATGCCACTGGATTCTCAGTCAGACCCACCGCGCCTCCTGAACCTTTGACTTTCTCATTGTTTTGTTCATGCGCTTGGTCTAAAGGCATGGCTGAGAATCTCTTCTTGGTCTTGTGTACTACCCAGTGTCCATTTCGTGAAAACTCATTCATAACTGGCTGAGGGAGATTCTTCATGTCCCGGATGTGGAGTGGAAGCCAACGTGCGTAATTCTGGTGGTCAAGAGCAAAGAACCAGGGAACTACTTTCTTCAAGCTTTCTACATACAATGGAAAGTCTCCTGCACGATGTGATCGTATGAATATGAGGCCGTCTATCTCCATCTGAAGAATTGTCTCCCAGTATTGGAATGTTGGACTGACCTGAACCATCTTCTTCTTCCACTCTTCCTTTGTCTTGTCATCATAGGGACCAACAGTTTCCATAAAGGCTTCATGCTGCAGCTTTGCCAATGTCAAAGCTGTTACCTGGTGAGCATGTCTGGTTCTTGTAAGATGAGAGGCTTTAAGAAATGAGTCAACAGTTCCTGCCGAAGCAATGCCTGCTTGTGTCAAGGCATTTGTCCACCCAGATCCCTCTAGATAATCTCCATACGTTCTCCACATGGCCATCTCTGTATGTAGACCTCCAAACATGACGATGACCTTGTCTTCTCCGTGGGTGTCTGGCCACTTCCACTGAATGAATTTACCAAGGGCATATAGGGGTGCATCGAATGCAACAACTGGTATTTGCCCGGGGTTAAGGAATTCAGTAGCAGACCGAACAACATTCATTCCATGCTTGATCATCGCTGGAGTAGCGGCCTTTTCATGGAATAAGGGAAGGAGGTAGGAAAGGGTTTTCATTTGATCTTCATCTTGTTCTTGCCTTGTAGCGTGGTATGCTGACCATGATATAACATCACCCTTCCCTATCGTGTCTTTCTCCAAGATCCTGAACGCTTCTTTCATCCACTCCTTTTCCTGGAAACATGCTTCATGGTAGTGTCCCTCAATAGGGTCAGACACATTAGACAACTTCAGGACTTCTACCTTGGTTTTGTCCATTGCAACAGCTGGTACAATTGAGTAGGACATGAGTAACTCCAAGTCCTTTGAACCTAGAGAAGGTAGCACAAGATCACCTTGTTTGGTTCCACAGTTTGAGACAGTTGGGAACTGAAACAGACTAATCCCTGTACCATGAAATGATCCAACGGCAGTTGTACTAGATGGGTTGTAATCCAGATTGTCAAGTGCCCCAACAATAAATGGTCCATGACGAAACTGAGCTGGTACAACCACTCCTTTGGTCTTGAAGTTCTGGCACACTGCTGTTGCAAGTTGGCTTTCGACTTGAAGAATTCGGTCATAACTCACACTGAGACCCAATTCATATAGTTGTGTAATTAATGATTTTGACCGAATTTCAGTATGAATTTTCAGACCAAGATACAGAGGCAATGGTGGTTCTCTTTCCAAAGAATGGCGAACCTTAGATGATGATGTATGCTTGTTCCTAAAATTAAAAAGGATAAGTTGCGAGACAGTGAGAGTTGCAGGGGAGTCTTCTGGTGTTTGGTCCTTCACGTCAGCACCATTTGTGATCATAGATATAAGGGTTTTCAAGGTTGTAGGTACCGATTCCTGTTGACAACCAGATGGAAAGGCACCTGCAAACTTGAATCCAGTAAAGTTGACGATTTCCTTGCGTATGATTCTAGCAGCTTTTGCAAGAATCATAGTATCTCCTTCAAAATTCTGTCTATTTGTCTCTCTGAGCATTTCCTGAATTCCCTGCTGAAAAACTAAGATTTTGTTCTTGCCATCACTCACTTCCTGGGCATATGGGAAATACTCCAGAATCTTCTCTCTGAATCGTCCTCTGTTCATTTCCTTATTAATACCTAAGTCCCGAAGTCTTTTTTGATACAGATCAAATAGCACAGAAAACTTCATTTGAAAGATTCCTTCTTCCACGCAATTTTCTACATGATTAACGACCTCAACTATTGCCTTTGCTTTCATCAAGTTTTCTTCATAGCCTTCTTCCTTGCTCTGTTTTTGTCTCAAAAGTGAGCGGTAACGGTTCCGATAAAATGTCAAGCATTGCAGATGATACTTGGCTTCAATGGCCATGAGATCACCACCTCCTATTCTAGACATTAGTTCTGTGTCACTGAGTTCTGTAGCCATCATTCGTAAATTGACGTCAGCGCCAAATGTACTGAATTCGTGAAGATGCCCATGTGTTTGTTGACAAAACACACAAGTTGCTTTGTCCATAGGATGCCGCTGAACCCGCTTCCCCGTAGATGAACTGGTTTCACCTTCATCCGCCCTTTCTCTCTTTTTTGTAGCCCTTTCAAGCTTTTCTTTACTAAATTTAACATGGCATGACTTGTGCCACACAGCTTTATTCTGAACCAGATCTTCAACAGTCACCTCTTCATTGAAAAGAAGAGGAACTGGTAGTCTTCCAAGATTCTTGAATGCGTTGACATTCTCCATAAATGTTGCATATGCTTCAGTTTTTTTACCACTCACAGCATTGAGTGGACATTTAAGAGTCTCACCTTTGCTCTCTTGACAAACCATGCATTTGCTCCAATCCATGTTCACAAATCACCTGCAAAACAGAAAAGCACATATTATATAGTTATATTATTAAATATTTTACATTAAATAAACATTTAAGGGTAATTCTGATTATTTTATAGCAATCCTGGCATCGAAATATGTAGGTTTAGGGACTATTTATTTACAATGACTCCTCACAATAGTTTGTTGATTTCTAGCTGGCAGCCATCTTGGATTTCCAAAATGGCAACCAAGATAGGGTTGTGCGTCTTGGTTCCGGGGAAAAATTGGTAGCTAAGGTCCTGAACAACATTTGAGCCAAGTTTGGTGCTTTTGTCCAGAATGTCCACTTACTTCAAAAATCAGGGTCTAAGCTACTGCACTATTTAGAGAGATTTTAATTTAGCGGTGCACCATTCTCAAACTACTGAAGAAAGTCAATGGGAAAAAATAACCTCCTTTAACATAATAGTAAAAAAAATAAATCTTTTTCTTATTTATGTAATTGAAGGATATATTTATTTCTATGTATGAAAAGGAATATATTGAATGATTTAGAAGTCAAATTTAAGAAATATGCTAGTTTAAACGACGAAATATAGATGTCTAGACATAGACACTCTTTCGTACTTTCTGCAGTAATATATACGGACAGCAACTCTGGGTGAATTATAAAAAAGGTTCTGGCAGAACCCTAAATTTGCTGTACAACAGGTCTTTTAGAAATTTAGAGTCTTATATAAATTACCCCCGAGATGCTCAGCTTCGCAAATGTTTGCTACCCGCACTGTTCCGAGCTTCCCGGAGGTAACAAGACGTGCTCAATACGGTCTAATGCAAAGAATTAAAAAATCAGCCAACCCGATTATCCAAGCTATCCATGAGTCCTGCCGTTTGTCCTGTAAGTTATGAAATTCTTGGTACGAAAACGTCTGTCTGTAGCTCCACTTAAGTTCGACATTACTGTATTATTTCTAATCAGTTGTATATATTTCTACCATTAGTATGTGGACTGTCATTGTACGACTATTAATAATATTTGTCATATGGACAATAAACCTTTTCATTTTCATTTTCACTTTCAGTTAAAAACTTCAGCATAAACTAAGAAGTTACAAATACTTTTCACAACACTATATATTCACTAGACTTAAATGTTTTCTATCAACAGACAGGAAATGTCATGTAAAAAGTTTCAGTACTCTCCTGCCAAAAAATGGGTCGCTTTTAAACTACAAAGGGTACAACTCCCTTGAGACCTTCAACGATCTATAAACAAAAGAAATGCATTCAGCTCTATTTGGTTAAACTATATACTGTGTATATATATATATATATTTAGGATAAAAACGAAGACGTAGAGCAAGAAAGTCATTATATTTGGCTGCAGCCGACGTTTCGGGCAACTCTACCCATTTTCAAGGCCTAATAAATAAAAAACTAAAATTAATGCATGACAAAAAAAAGAAAATATACGAATGTCAAAAACAAACTAATTCATAGCACAGAATAAAACCACTTAAAGAATAAAAATTAAAAAGCGTAAAACAAGCATAAGCCAAAAACAAAAATTAAAAATTATATACATGACAAATAACACATAATAAAAGTAAAACTTTAAAACTAAAAACATTCAAACAAATTAGTTACAAACTTCACTAATAAAAAGTTAAATGAAAAAACGCAAAAGTGCACGAAACATACCATGCTCACTTGACATCCTCAAACAACTGAGGCGAAAAGGAGACAGGGTCAAGGGGAAAAACAGAAAAATTTAGTTGGTAGGCATTCTAATTAATATAAAGGGGGTAACAGCTAGAATCAATATTTAAGCTGGAGTTCAGAAATTTAATGCACAAAGATTCAAATACGGAGAGAGGACGGACATTTTAATGATTTAAGAATTTTAAAGTTATTAACGGAAATATCAACTTTACACTTAACAGAATGATTTCTAATGGCAGACTGTTCCTTTTTAGATAAAACTTTTCCTGTCCTATGGCTAATACCCATATGGGAGCAAAATCTTGCCTGCAAAGAACGAACTGTGCTGCCAACGTAGTTCCCCTGGGAACACCCAGGGCAGGTAAACAAATAAACGACAGAACAGTTCATCGCAGGGGGATTTTGTCCTTACAACGGAAAAAACATTCAAGGGTATTATTATTCACAAAAGCAACCTTAAAATCAGTGTGAAAATAAAATTTCCTCACCACACTCAACAATTGCTTTTTCACAAAAGTGTTAAATTGGTAGAGATCAGGTAAAACAAGATATTTACAATTCTTAGGAACATCATACGTTGGGATAAGTTTGGGGGAATAAGCATTATTAAGTAATTTACCAATAATACCTTGTACAAGAACCCGTGGAAAACCATTTTTAAAGAAAAAATCAGTAAGGAATTCAAACTCATTATGAAGCAGAGCAAAGTTTGAGCAAATATTATAAGCTCTATGCACTAAAGTGCGAATCGAACTTAGTTTGTAATTAAAATCGCAAAAACTATAAAAATTAAAACCTAAACCCGTAAAAGTAGGCTTCCGGTATGTAGAAGTTAAAACAGTTGAGCCTGATTTGGAAACCAAAACATCAAGGAAAGGAATAGAACCTTGAACTTCCTTTTCCTGCGTAAAGAATTGTAAATATCTTGTTTTACCTGATCTCTACCAATTTAACACTTTTGTGAAAAAGCAATTGTTGAGTGTGGTGAGGAAATTTTATTTTCACACTGATTTTAAGGTTGCTTTTGTGAATAATAATACCCTTGAATGTTTTTTTCCGTTGTAAGGACAAAATCCCCCCTGCGATGAACTGTTCTGTCGTTTATTTGTTTACTGCCCTGGGTGTTCCCAGGGGAACTACGTTGGCAGCACAGTTCGTTCTTTGCAGGCAAGATTTTGCTCCCATATGGGTATTAGCCATAGGACAGGAAAAGTTTTATCTAAAAAGGAACAGTCTGCCATTAGAAATCATTCTGTTAAGTGTAAAGTTGATATTTCCGTTAATAACTTTAAAATTCTTAAATCATTAAAATGTCCGTCCTCTCTCCGTATTTATGAATCTTTGTGCATTAAATTTCTGAACTCCAGCTTAAATATTGATTCTAGCTGTTACCCCCTTTATATTAATTAGAATGCCTACCAACTAAATTTTTCTGTTTTTCCCCTTGACCCTGTCTCCTTTTCGCCTCAGTTGTTTGAGGATATCAAGTGAGCATGGTATGTTTCGTGCACTTTTGCGTTTTTTCATTTAACTTTTTATTAGTGAAGTTTGTAACTAATTTGTTTGAATGTTTTTAGTTTTAAAGTTTTACTTTTATTATGTGTTATTTGTCATGTATATAATTTTTAATTTTTGTTTTTGGCTTATGCTTGTTTTACGCTTTTTAATTTTTATTCTTTAAGTGGTTTTATTCTGTGCTATGAATTAGTTTGTTTTTGACATTCGTATATTTTTTTTTTTTGTCATGCATTAATTTTAGTTTTTATTTATTAGGCCTTGAAAATGGGTAGAGTTGCCCGAACGTCGGCTGCAGCCAAATATAATGACTTTCTTGCTCTACGTCTTCGTTTTATCCTAAATGTAAAATTACGTCTCCTTAGGAGGGATCCTATTTCATATATATATATATATATATATATATATGATACACACAGTGCGTTCGAAAAATCTCTCCGCAGCTATGTTAACCGCATAGGAAATTGAAAAAGTACAAATGTTTTCATTCAACCATGATTTAGTGATTTTATTACATAACCTTTTGATTTTACAGCATGTGTTCAAAGTGTTTTCCACCATTTTGCAGGCACAGAGCAACTCGTCTACACTTGTTGTCAAACACTTTTTTTAAAGTGTTGGTTGACTGCGGAGAGACTTTTCGAACGCACTGTACAGTATATATACACATATATATATATATATATATATATATATATATATATGAAATAGGATCCCTCCTAAGGAGACGTAGTTTTACATTTAGGATAAAACGAAGACGTAGAGCAAAAGTCATTATATTTGGCTGCAGCCGACGTTTCGGAAGCTCACCCATTTTCAAGGCCTAATAAATAAAAAGCTAAAATTAATGCATGCAAAAATATACGAATGTCAAAAACTAAACTAATTTATAGTACAGAATAAAACCACTTCAAGATAAAAATTAAAAAGCATAAAACAAGCATAAGCCAAAAACAAAAGTAAAAATTATATACAGTACATGACAAATATACACATGATAAAAATAAAACTTAAAACATTCAAACATAAATTAGTTAAAAACTTTACTAATAAAAGTTAAATGAAAAAACGCAAAAGTGCATCAAACATACCATGCTCACTTGACAGCCACAACATGAAGCGAAAAGGAGGACAGGGTCAAGGGAAAAAACAGAAAAAAAAATTTAGTTTGTAGGTATTCGAATTAATATAAAGGGGGTAACAGCTAGAATCAATATTTAAACCGGAGTTCAGAAATTTAATGCACAGAGATTCGTAAATACGGAGAGAGGACGGGAAATTTTAATGATTTAAGAATTTTAAAGTTATTAACGGAAATATCTTACACTTACAGAATGATTTCTAATGGCAGACTGTTCCTTTTTAGATAAAACTTTCCCTGTCCTATGGCTAATACCCATATGGAGCAAAATCTTGCCTGCAAAGAACGAACTGTGCTGCCAACGTAGTTCCCCTGGAAACACCAGGGCAGGTAAACAAATAAACGACAGAACAGTTCATCGCAGGGGGGATTTTGTCCTGATATATATATATATATATATAATATATATATATATATATATATATATATATTATATATCCGGGTACAAAAATCATGTCCACGTCAGAAATAAGTAAATGCAGAATATGAAGCATGATGAATTTAACATCTAAATTAGTTGCCATGGAAACATTACATATGTATCAGGTTGTAACATAAATTCTGCTCGATTAGAAAACGGACGATAGATAATAGAATAACATCAGGATAATGTGAAATAGTTTTAGAAATGTTGCAAAATACACGCGGCAACAGGTTCGCACAGGTTTTATCACGATACAGAATGAATATTTTCTCTAGTGTTTTTCATACAGTCATAACGCCACCCCTACGATATTGCACTAATTGAAAAAACATGGAGCCCACGAAAGAGCATATTCGACATGTGATGCTGTATGAGTTCCATAAAGGATCTAACGCTAGTGAATCCGCAAAAAACATTCAAAGAGTTTATGGAAATGATGTTGTGAATGGATGTGTAGGAGATGGTTTGAGAAGTTCAGAAATGGACACTTCAGTCTGAAAGATTATCAACGAACAGGACGACCAAATGAGTTAGATGAAGAGTTGCTGAAAGCAACAGTCGAGGAAAACCCAACGGTAACTGCAAGAGAACTTGGCCTGCAACTTGGCGTTAGCCATATGACCATTCATCGTCATTTGAAGCTGTTAGGAAAAGTAGTGAAGGTTGGAAAATGGGTTCCGCATGATTTGTCACAAGCGAATTTTCAACATCGAATCGATATTTGCACATCACTGCATTCTCGGCAACTGCAGGCACCGTTTTTGAATCGGTTCGTCACTGGGATGAAAAATGGGTCCTCTATAACAATATTAAGCATCGACATCAGTGGCTTAGCCGTGAAACAAAGCCTGAACCTCCGCCAAGGAATGGACCCCATCCAAAGAAAATTTTGCTATGCGTTTGGTGAGATATGCGAGGAATTATTCATTTTGAGATTGCGCCAGATAACCAAACAATCACAGCTGTAGTCTACTGCCAACATCTCCAACGATTGAAGATGGCATTACAAGAAAAACGTCCTGCATAATTAATCGCAGAGGTATTCTATTCCACCATGATAACGCGCGCCCTCACACTGCTCGAATCACCACTTCCCAATTGGAAGCATTTGGTTGGGAAAAAATGCCTCATCCACCTTATTCTCCGGACATCGCACCTTCAGACTACTATTTATTCAGAAGTCTGCAACACCACCTAGATGTACAAAAGTTGCAATCCAGGGAAGCTATCGAAAACAAAGTGATCGCTTTTTTTAATTCGAAACCAAGAGATTTTTTCGAATGTGGCGTAAAAAACTGTTCTACAGGCGGGAGGAGGTTATAGAAAAAGAAGGGAATTATATTGATGATTAATTTGTCATTATGTCATTTAATTTTTGTTGTGAATAAACTAAAAATTCAAGCAAATTTGTCCTTATAAGTCCTTTGATTTTTGTTCTGAATGAACTAAAAATCGAGCAGAATATACAGTATATTACAACCTTATACCGTGTCCCAAAAGTCAGTTTACCTAAGAAAATGTTCTCGTAAGGTGAGTTTACTACAAAGAAAATTTTTTTTGAAACATTTACAAAACATGAGAATAGTTCTGGTTACAATAACTGTTCAAAATGTCGTCCATGTTGTTCGATGCACATCTTGTATCTGTCAACGGTTGACCGGCAAATTGCTTTACATAGTTCCTTATCATTGCTTAAGAGCTGGAATTCTTCACAAATGTAGTCTTTAAGATCCTGAAGACATGCTGGCTTTTTGCTGTGAAAAGAAATTGTGTCATAATGTTTAGAATAATCATCAGGAGAAAACATTTTCCTCGGTAAACTGACTTTTGGGACACCTTGTATATTGAGTCATAGCAATCATGGAAATTTGTGCTTAACATTTTACACCCATTTGATATTTTAGATATGTCGGAGCTTGAAATGTTGTTTTAGAACTAAATAAATGGTACATACGAAACTATTGTGTAGGTTGTAAGTTATGTTGCATAGGGGGCGCGGAGGCAGACAGAACGTAATTAAATCGAACAGGAATTAATCGATTCATACAAACCGTAATTAAACCCAGTATTGAATCATTTAACCCCTTCAGTATTCATTTTGCACCTAACGTAACGTAAACTAACCGTAGCCGCCGCGTACAAGTATGCACAAAACACCGAAAGGGTTAACTGGAATAATATCGAATCTGATTTAATTCTGGATCGATCCAATTCATGTACGTCATTAATGCAAGAATACGATTTTATCTTCGCGAAAATATCCTCCCGATCTCCCCGACCTTACAGGGTTATCTTCCAAAATCCAGGCATGTTCAAAGAGGCGTGTTAGATACAAGACATGATCTTAATGTTTGTATAATTCCATTAATACTGTCATTATCATATAAACTTAATTAATATGGCCTAAGCATGCGCATTACCAATATAATATGTGTGTAACCTTGAAATGGTTTTGTGTACCTTTTCATAAAGTTTGAAGTTCTGAATTAAAAAAAGTTTGATTAAAGTCGTAGATACTAAAATATTACGTGTACATAAATGCAATAATGTAGATGGTATTTTTCCAGATTTTATGTACACAGAGAATAAAGGATACGTTTTCCAAAATGCAAATGCTTTACCATATTCAAAATGACAGCGAACATGTGTGTCCCGCCATCGGTAAGTGATCTTAAAAATGTAAAACGGCATTGGATATACAGTAGTACAAATTTCCATGACTACTATGACGCAATATACATACGTAACGTTTCCATGGTAATTAATTTAGATGTTGATGTCGTCAGGTTTCAAATTCTGTATTCACTTATTTCTGACGTTAACACGATTTTTGTATCCAGGTGTGTCTATATGTATATATGTATATATATATATATACACACACACACAACACATATATATATATATATATATATATACACATTTTAACTGCAAACAACACACAGTATAATTAATGTAAAGAACGACGCTTGTGTAGAAGAACGTTCCGCACAAGATGAAGAGGGAGAACGAACAAATGAAAAATGAGGTAACCACCCGGGAATCGAACCCGGGATCTTCCGATTGCTTGTCAGATATGCTATCCACTACACCATGGGCATCGATTAATCAGAAGTCGTAATTCTCCGACATACGAGCAGAAACCAATGCCTTGAGGGGGCACCTTCGCATGCCGTAACTATATATACATTTTAACTGCAAACAACACACAGTATAATTAATGTAAAGAACGACGCTTGTGTAGAAGAACGTTCCGCACAAGATGAGGAGGGAGAACGAACAAATGAAAAATAAGGTAACCACTAATTATACTGTGTGTTGTTTACACTTAAAATGTATATATAGTTACGGCATGCGAAGGTGCCCCCTCAGGGCATTGGTTTCTGCTCGTATGTAGGAGAATTACGACTTCTGATTAATTGAGGCCCATGGTGTAGTGGATAGCATATCTGACCGGCAATCGGAAGATCCCGGGTTCGATTCCCGGGTGGTTACCTCATTTTTCATTTGTTCGTTCTCCCTCCTCATCTTGTGCGGAACGTTCTTCTACACAAGCGTCGTTCTTTACATTAATATATATATATGTTACAGGAAATCTGTGTGACTAGGGATTTCATGAAATCCCTAAAATGTTCAGGGATTTCATATAAAGTTAAGTCGTGATATTTTCGTTAGACCTACGGGAAAATTATTGAATGCCCGGTTAAGTTAATTGAATTCCCGGTTAGGTCAACTGTACGGCCTTGACGATTGGTTAGATAAGTCGTGGTATTTTCGTTAAAACTAACGAAAATATCACGACTTAACCTTACATGAAATCCCTAGTTACACAAATTTCCTATTAAACACACACACATACACACACACATATATATATACAGGGTGTCCCAAAAAAAACTATATACTGTTTATAGCATCATATATTTTATAATTAAATTAAAACTAAACAATATATTGTTATAGCAATTGCCAATGAAAGGTAAATTAGTAATCTAAGTGATCAAAATGTTTTAGCGAGTTGTTTGCATATAAAATTTAATTAACTACGCCAAGTGCTCAAAATATTCTCCGGCGGCATGAATGCACTTCTGAATGCGTCGACTAAGCCTGGCCTTGTTTTATCAAAGGCCTTGTAATGGCGAAGCCTATGGACCGAACGTAGTCTAGTCAGTCACTAGCTTGCTTCGGACTTAGCCTACGCACTCATTCCACGATACAAACTCTACAGCACTCAACTTTATTCAGTTCAGCAAAAGAACCCATGTTGCGTAAACGTTTGACACTGGACCAACGAAAAAGTGTTCTCGACTTGCTGCGGACAGAAATTATACCTGCAGTTCGGAAGTTGTTTGGAAACGACGACTTTTACTTTCAACAAGATGGAGCCCACCCTCATTATCATTGTGATGTCGGAAGGTACCTCGATGAAATGTTGCCTAACCGTTGGATAGGACGAAGAGGAAGCGTTGAGTATCATCCACGTTCACCGGACTTGACTCCACTTCATTTTTACTTGTGGAGCTACCTGAAGGATGCAGTTTATAGTACAAGACCTGCAACACTCGAACACCTTAAGGATGCAATTAGGGAAAAGTGCGGAACCATCACAGCATCCACATTAGTCCATGTCTGCGAATCAGTTAGTCGACGCATTCAAAAGTGCATTCATGCCACCGGAGAACATTTTGAGCACTTGGCGTAGTTAATTAAATTTTATATGCAAACAACTCGCTATAACATTTTGATCACTTAGATTACTAATTTACCTTTCATTGGCAATTGCTATAACAATATATTGGTTTTTTTTTTAAATTATAAAATATATGATGCTATAAAGAGTACATAGTTTTTTTGGGGACACCCTGTATATATATATATAAAATGTACCTCGATGGTGTATTGGTTAGAATCGCCCACTACGAATCCATCGGCCCCGGGATCGAGACCCGGTGACTGCAGGTGGTGCGCAGCAAAACGGATCTTTTCGGTTTGACCCCCCCCCCCCCCCCCCCCCCCCCCCCCCCCCCCCCCCCCCCCCCCCCCCCCCCATAAAAAACCCAGCTTTTTTATCTAGTTAATGTTTATTACATTTCAGAATAATACATTTTAGTTTAGAAAAATGAAAAATAATTTTAAGAAAATAGAGTTAAAAGCGGAAAAAACAACAAAAAAATAAGACATTACAAGCAAAAGCCCGTTGTAAAAATACCACGCTTAAACAATCAACAGGGGCAACCTACGGGGAAAATTATTGAATGCCCAGTTAGGTCAACTGTATGCCCTTGACTACTGGTTAGGTTAAGTCGTGATAGTTTCGTTAGTTTTGAGAGTAAACTCATTTCTCATATCTCTAAACGAAGATTTATTATTTTGAAATGTAATAAACATTAACTAAATAAAAAAGCTGTTGTTGTTGTTGTTGGTGTTTGTTTTTCTCCGCCAGCCGTCAAACCAAAAAGATCCACCAAAACCCAACTGTTTATCCTTCCACACAATAAAAATTGGTTGGTAGATAAATGGATACCCTGGGTAGCCTACTGGTTCAGACGCTGGGCTACTGATCGTGAGATCGAGTCTGGGTGAGGACTTTGTGATTTCTGACCGCCCGTGTTGGGGTGTGGTTCGGATTCCACGTTAAACTGTAGGTCTAAGGTGGAGTAAGAAGCTTGACCTTCGTCAGAATTAACAAAAACCAAAATCAAACCAAGGTTAGGCCTGTATATGTATATATATCTATATATATATATATAATATATATATATATGGGGTGATGATTTTTGTTCGTTTATACACACCTAAACGGTTAAGGTATTTTAGTAACACACTCGTCCTGCCTAGTCTCCTTCTGGGGGGACTGGGTGAGGGCCCCCCCCCCCTAAACGGTTAGGGTACGCCAAATCGACTAGGATAATCTGCAACAAATTTTGTATGCACATTAAGGGATATCGAAGGAAAGTTTTAGTAACTTTAGTAACACACCCGCCCCTGGGTGTGTGGTGCAGCCGTTGCTACTCGCCACCGCTGACTGGCCGCTTACTTCGGCCGCCACCACACACGGTATTATTCTATTACAGTATAATATATAATGAAATAGTTTGTACTCACCACAAGGAGCGAAGATATGCGAAGCCGCAAGCGCACAAGTGTACTCTCTAAAGCGCATATAGACTAACTGAGCCGCGTTGTGGTGAGCTAGCGGGAAATGCCACGGACATAAACACCACGCCAAATCACGGTTAACATGCTATCATGATCGCGGATAAGTACAAACTGGCCAGAATTAGTAAATCATGGTAACTCGATTCACGATTGAGGAAATCACAGATAACCGTGTAAGAAATATATATAGGGGCCTATATATATATATATATACACACACAGTATATATATATATATATATATATATATATATATATATATATCGTATTTTACTCACAGCTATATTTTATTGTATTTACTTGTCATTGCAATTAATATGGCTTAAAATACTCATATTGATGACATGAGGTGATTAGATGATTAATCATCTCTACAATTATTGAGGAAAATATATCATATTTATCATTTCCAATTACCTTTCATTAAGTACAAAACGTCCGCCATTTTGAATTGCCTTTTCGAACATATGGTTTGTATGCGAATTTATATTTGATGCAGTTACGTTTTATATTTATTATAAAGCCATTATCATGATTAGTCGAGTGAGATGATGAGTTATCTGTATTGAGTCACACTGTAATGAACATTTGCATGTAAAAAAAAAGGGGAATTCATTTCTCCGACTGTCATTATATTACTTTTTGTTGATGTAAAAAAGGAAGAAAAGATTTCTTTTGTTAAATATGTTACAGTATTACCTTTTTTGGTAAATGATACTTCAGTATTTATTTATTTATTTATTTATTTTCTTTTACGAAGTGTGACTCAGATGTTAATATTGAATCTTCTACGAGTATGTTTGGAAAGTCACATTTATGGATTTTTTTTTTTACAAATACTGTAAATATGTTTCCATTTTCTCTCTCTCTCTTTCTCTCTCTCTCTCTCTCTCTCTCTCGTCTTAAACTGTGGCGAAAAAAAGTGGAAATCACTTCATTGCATTCCCATTTTCTCTCGCACTGTGAATGGTTTTTTATCAATAAAAGTCAATAAATCTGGGATTTAAGTGCAATATTTGGCAATTAAATCGGCAATTTGTTTTCCTCTTATGACGAGAGAAGTATAATTTACATGAAGAATGTTACCTTCACTCGCGAGATGAAGAAGGTCTCAGTTTCCTTTAATTTCCGAGTAAATTTGGCATTGTTGACGGAACCCATATTTTGGGGTTCCTCTCTTTTTTTATCTGACTCCTCCTCCAACGTGGACGACATCTGGAACGCGAGCGTGAAGAGACTCTTTCAGAAAGGTAATTTTCATGATGAAGCTGAATGATGCCCACAATTTAAAATAGGTAGTTTTAGAGAGAAAGAGAGAGAGAGAGAGAGAGAGAGAGAGAGAGAGAGGAGAGAGAGAGAGAGAGAGAGCGGTTTGTCAAAAATAAATAGACAGCACGATAATTGTCCTTAAGAACAAATGACAAAGCTCATCAAAAGAATGCCAGACGAGTGTCAGCTTTACATAATGCAAAGGGCAAAGCAACACTATTCAAAATATAGTGATTCAATAAATCTCTTATTATTTATAGACTTTTGTTATCAAATCAAAAACTATGAAAAAACACGGAAGTGTTTATTTACTTTTGTCAACTCTGTATATATATACACAGAGTGGGAGAAAAGTCTTTAAGGATTTCATACATACAAATAATTTGTTAATAAAATAATAAACAAATTTCAGTGATATCACTGCAGTGTATGTGATATTTTTCAAAGCAATTATACAAGGCCAGGAATGATCCAGGCTAGAACTGGAAGGCCCTAGGCCATAGCCCCAGTCAATGCCATGTCAGTAAGGATGAAATACAGCAATGAAAAAAAGGTGTATCTTGTATCGTGGTCTATTTCTTATAATAACTGTAAAGAAAGTTTGCGTTTATTTCAAGAAAAATATAATAAACTCCCACCAAATGCAACCACTCTTCGATACTGGAAGCTCAAACTTTTGGAAATAGGGAGCCTGGTAAACGAACGCTTCAGAACTATCCCACTTGATACTATGATTACATATATACATATGGTTAAACAATGCATTAGAATTATTTGCTGTTCTACACGCATATTTATGCTGTTTTACCCTAATATCTAACATTCTAACGTTTTACCGGTTTGGCCTATATATACTGAGTTACATTGTGTACATCCGATCGAATACACACAACCAACAACATTATCAGGGCTATTCTTTATTAGGCGTGATTTAACAATATTATTATATTTAAAGACTACATTGATACCAAATGCTTTATTAAAGTCGGAAGATATTGAAAATTTACATGGTAAGGTAGGCTAAGGATATTTTTACGCTCAAATTCCTTTATAGCTACACTATTATAATACCTATTCTTGGCTTTCCTAAGGCAGTTATCTAAAAATGAAATAGGATAACATAATTTAGTACCAATATTCATGATATTGCATAACTCGGAAGCTAAAAATTCAGGACTGACAACTCTCAATGCTTTAAGAAACATAGCAGAGAAAATAGAAGATTTAATCGAGGGATGATGGTCAGAATAAAAATGCACGAAAGAGTTATTATTAGTAGGCTTACGATAAAATTCAAATTTGAACTGATTAAAGCATCTTTGAGTTTTTAGATCCAGAAAAGATAAGCTTCCATCATTTTCTCTTTTTTCTTTTTTAAAAAAGGCGACCGCGCGGTAGCTAGCAATTATAGGCCCATTAGCTTAACGTCAATTGTCGGTAAACTTTTGGAATCCGTAGTTAGGGATCGTATTATCGATCACTTAGAAAGTAGAGATTTGATTAATAGTAGTCAGCACGGGTTTCGACGCCATAGGTCTTGTTTAACTAATTTGTTAGAATTTATAACGAAGTAGTGCGCGAATACGATAGGCATAGGGCAGCTGACGTTATTTATTTAGATTTTAAAAAGGCGTTCGATACAGTTCCGCATAGGAGACTAATTGCGAAGGTTAAAGCGCACGGTATACGCGGTCAGGTAGCTAACTGGTTAGAGAATGGCTTCGTGCTAGGAGACAGAGGGTCGTAGTTAATGGTAGTGAATCGGGGTGGTTAGATGTAGGTAGCGGTGTCCCACAGGGTTCAGTGTTAGGCCCACTGCTATTCATAATTACATTAACGACATAGATGTAGGATTGACTAGTAACGTTTCAAAATTCGCGGACGATACTAAAATAGGCGGTAAGGTTGTAACGAGGACGATAGAAATAGGATTCAAGACGATGTAGATAGGATTATGGAGTGGACAGATAAGTGGCAGAGATGCAATTTAACGTAGACAAATGTAAAGTTTTGCATATAGGTTCTCGCACACAATAATTACGCGTACACGATGGATGATAGGGAGTTAGTGAGCGTTGACGAGGAAGTAGATTTAGGCGTACGTGTAACTAAAAATTTAAAGGTTAGGAACCAGTGCCTGGAGTCTTGCGCAAAAGCGAATAGGATGTTAGGCTTCATAGCGCGTAATTTCGAATTCAAATCGAAGGATAATATTGCCCCTTTACAAGTCCCTAGTCAGGCCTCATTTAGAATATGCCGTTCAGTTTTGGTGCCCATACTTGCGTGAGGATATTGATAGGTTAGAAAGGGTTCAGCGTCGTGCCACGAAACTTATTCCGTCATTGCGCAACAAGCCTTATGAAGATAGGATTAAAGTGTTAGACTTGTATTCACTCGAAACTAGGAGATTAAGGGGGGAGCTTATTGAAGTTTTCAAATCGTAATAACATCGATAACGTAAATTTTGACAAATTGTTCACTTTTGATAATAGTAATACTCGCAATAACGGATTTAAGTTGCGTGGCAGGCGTTTTATTACTAATATCGCTAAAAACTTCTTTACGTTTAAAGTTAAAGTAATTGATAAATGGAATAATCTTCCCGCGTCAGTCGTTCATTCTACCAGTGTTAATATGTTTTAAGAACCGTCTTGACGGACATTTTGAAGGTATTAGCGTTGTTTAATTTAAAAAACAACAAAGTTAGCAACAGAAGCTCTGGTGGTGGTGCTCGAGGATGAGTCTGTTGACGATGAATGCCAGCTTGTGACATGCCAGCGTGTGATGCCAGCAATAAAATTATTAAAAAAGAAAAAAAAAAAAAAAAAATTAGACTAACACGAATGTAGATGTAGTCATAGCGTAAACTAACCCACTTTTTGTTTTAACTTTACCTACTTCCCCCCCCCCCCTCTCCTTACTTTGCATGTGTCTAACTCTTTTCTTGCATTTTGTAGTTTGCATGGTATGACAGTGAGTTAAGACTGTGTTTGCATGGTTTGTAAGCGTTCTTATTTTCCTTCTTTTCATCTTTCACCCCTCTCCTATTCTCTCCGACTATTTTTCTGACTTGTCGGCAGTGGCCGGCGGATGATGATGGTGAGACACTTTTCCTCTTTTCTGAATGAATGTTAACCCACGAATGATAGGTGTTGCTCCTTACTTAACCCCTTATTCTCTTCTCTTCTCTTAACCCCTCTCTTCCTTTCTTCTCGGGCTAGCCTTAGAGTGGATCTTAGGTCTTTGTTAGCCTTAGCTTTGTAGATCTGTAGATCTGTAGATCTGTAGATCTGTAGATCTGTAGACTAAATTGTACTTCTGAATACACGAAGGACCTTGGAATCGTTCTTCTTTTGCCTTGTGGGTTTGCATCATTCATTCATTTCACGTGTTTAATTGTGAAATTCATCATATATATATATATATATATATATATATATATATATATATATATATATATATATATATTAGTGATGTAGCGGATGTCATTTTTTTCACATCCGCGGATGCGGATGAGGATGTTTGATTTCAACATCCGCGGATGCGGATGCGGATGCGGATGTCTACATTTTCGTTATTTTTTAGGATATATTCGAGATTTGTTGTGTTTAACGTATATAATAAGTTATTATATATAGGAGCTGTAGCTATAATGTAGTATAATTGATTAATTGTACAATAATTGCTGTACTTTTCTCTGAACATAAAATAATATCAAGCATCTAACTAATATAGAAATCAATTAGTGAATTCGTCTGCAAATAAAATTCGTTATATTTTGTTGAGTTTCAGCCACAATTAGAAACCATAATTGTGTTACCAGGATGCGGGACGTGAACCAACTCAAATGCACCCCACCGACCTCTTTCCCAACCTCCACCCGTATAGAAAGAGATTTAATTAGCTTGATAACTATTTATATTAAGTTTAAAGTTGTATTAGGCATATTTATAAATGAGTAATTAAAATAAAGTAAACTAAGATGTTCATCGTTTAATGTTCAAACTTAATATAGGAAGGTTATGCTTAAGGAACATTAATTTTTCTGCCTTTTCTGCTGCCAGTCTGTTTCTCTTTTCATCATATATTAACCCAGCACTGCTAAATAATCTCTCGCTTGGTACGTTTGTTGGAGGACAGGCTAAATGTTTCCTTGCAAGTTTACTCAAGTATGGATAGATATTCTGCGTATTTTTCCACAAACTAATAGGATTGTCACATGCAGCCAGGCGTTTTTCTTGGTGATAGCTCTCGATCATTTTTACTACATCTTTTGACATCGCGTAGGTCTCGTCATTGCTGCTTGACTCAAGAAACTGAGAGACAGATTCTGTGATAGATTTGCTTGTTGAAGGTGTTGGTTCTGTCACTGAAACTTTTATTCTTTTGGTGGGTGGCGGCGAAGCGACAGGTTCAAGAGATTGAAGCTCTTTCAACTGCTTTGCCAAGTGATGATTTAACTCGTTCTAATGTACTAGGTGAAAATAACTTAGCTTTGTAACGTGGATCTAAGTAGGTTGCAAGAGAGTAACTTCATACAAGAACAGCCTCTCGTCTTGTCGCTTGCATCACTTTTGCGCACAATGAACTAGTTCTATTAATATAGTAGAATTTGATAATTTCCGCTTATTAATAACATTTTATCTCAACGGTCCACATCCGCACGACATCCGCAGTCCAAAGTGCGGATGCGGATGCGGATGCGAGAAAATGTGCGGAGGTTCCGCGGATGCGGATGCGAGAAAATGTGCGGATGTTCCGCGGATGCGGATGCGGATGCTGATGTGACCTACATCACTAATATATATATATATACACATTCAACTGCAAAGAACACGCAGTATAAATAACGTAAAGAACGACGCTTGTATAGGAGATATTCCGCGCAAGACGAGAGAGAGAGAACGAAACAAATGAAAAAATGAGGTAACCACCCGGGAATCGAACCCGGGTGGTTACCTCATTTTTTCATTTGTTTCGTTCTCTCTCTCTCGTCTTGCGCGGAATATCTCCTATACAAGCGTCGTTCTTTACGTTATTTATACTGCGTGTTCTTTGCAGTTGAATGTATATAATGTTACGGCATGCGGGAGGTGCCCCCTTGGGGCATTGGTTTCTGCGAGTATGTAGAAGAATTACGGCATTTGGAAGAGTGAGGCCCATGGTGTAATGGTATCGCATCTGACCGGCAATCGGAAGATCCCGGGTTCGATTCCCAGGTGGTTACCTCATTTTTTCATTTGTTTCTCTCTCTCTCGTCTTTCGCGGAATATCTCCTATACAAGCGTCGTTCTTACGTTATTTATACTGCGTGTTCTTTGCAGTTGAATGTATATAATGTTACGGCATGCGGGAGGTGCCCCCTTGGGCATTGGTTTCTGCGAGTATGTAGAGAATTATGGCATTTGGAAGAGTGAGGCCCATGGTGTAATGGTATCGCATCTGACCGGCAATCGGAAGATCCCGGGTTCGATTCCCGGGTGGTTACCTCATTTTTTCATTTGTTTCGTTCTCTCTCTCTCGTCTTGCGCGGAATATCTCCTATACAAGCGTCGTTCTTTACGTTATTTATACTGCGTGTTCTTTGCAGTTGAATGTATATAATGTTACGGCATGCGCAGGGTGCCCCTTTGGGGCATTGGTTTCTGCGAGTATGTAGAAGAATTACGGCATTTGGAAGAGTGAGGCCCATGGTGTAATGGTATCGCATCTGACCGGCAATCGGAAGATCCCGGGTTCGATTCCCGGGTGGTTACCTCATTTTTCATTTGTTTCGTTCTCTCTCTCTCGTCTTGCGCGGAATATCTCCTATACAAGCGTCGTTCTTTACGATATATATATATATATATATAGGGTGGCCCTAAAAAAAGCGCCTTGAGATTTGAACATTAATAACTTCAAAAATATGTAGTTCACACTTTCAAAATTTACATAACTTTACCACAATCTATTGATAAGCCATTATAAAAATTTCAGACCTCTACATAAAATACTTTTGCCACAGCTGAGGGAACAATGAGGTATGGTGAAAAAAACGAATATCATAAACTGAAATTTTTTTATTGAAAATGAAAATGAAAATAAAATGAAAATGAATGAAAATGAAAATGTTTATTGGCAGACTATAGGCCATATGACAAATATTATTAATACAATGACAGTTCATATACTAAGGATAGAAATATACACAATTGATTAGAAATAATACTGCACTGTCGAAGTTAAGTGGAGCTACAGACAGACGTTTTCGTACCAAGAAGTCCATAGCTTCGAGGATAAATGGCAGGACTCATGGATAGCTTGGATGATCGGTTGGTTGATTTTTTAATTCTTTGCATTAGACTGTGTGAGCACGTCTTGTTACCCCCGGGAAGCTCGGGACATTGCGGGTAGCAAACATTTGCGAAGCTGAGCATCTTGGGGGTAATTTATGTAAGAGTCTAAAAGACCTGTTGTACAGCAAATTTAGGGTTCTGCCAGAACCTTTTTTATAGTTCACCCAGAGTTGCTGACCGTATATATTACTGCAGAAAGTACGAAAGAGTGTGTCTTTAGCTTCACTTGTACAGAAACGAAAGTTCCTTATGGTCATATTCGCTTTAGCACACAGGCTTCGAGATTGTTTTCTTATATCCGAGTCATCACTCAAGGAGCTGGTAATAGTTTGACCCAAATACTTACACTCTTGTACTTCCTCAATTACTTCACCATTCATTTTAAACCTTATATCAGCTGGCTGATTACAGCTTTTAGGATGAAATTGCATAACCTTAGTTTTTGTAACATTAAAAAGAATATCATGTTTCTGCGAATACACTTCGCAGACATTTAGTAGCCGATCCAGACCTTTAACAGAGGGACTTATTAACACCATATCATCGGCATAAACTAAGTTATTTATCCTTGTGTTATCTATACAACATCCCACTGTTGCCTCATTAAGTGAAGCAATTAAGTGAAGCAATTAATTCACATCTTAACAAATATGATCAATATGTCCGCCGTCCTGCTTACAAACTAATTTTAACCTTTTCTTCCACGACATGATACATTTTCTGATTTCTGTTAATATTATTTTGTTCCAACATTCGAGTATTTTTTTTCTTTAATTGCATTTCTGTAAACTTTTCTGTTTGGTCTTCATAAATCTTCTCTGCTAGAGTGTTCCATATGCAATAATCCATGGGATTGCAATCAGGTGATTGCGGGGGCCAGTCGTTTTTTCCAATGAAGTTGACTACATTCTGTTGTGGATAATCCTGTGCGAACTTGCTAGTATGAGCTGTAGCACCATCTTGTTGGAGTATGAAATCGTTTCCATAATACAGACGCCGACAATCAGGCAAAAGATTCTTCTCTGAGAGAATTACATAGGTTTCTGAATTAATGTTTTTATTTTCTGAAATGAAATGAATTTTCGTCTTTCCATTCCACGATACACCTGCTAAAACATGATTTTTTTGGAAAACCGACTTATCTGGTGGTAAAGTCTCGATGGAGGAATGTCTTTTTTACGCCGACCATAAACAACATCGTTCCGGGAGTTTCGAGCAATCTCGATGGTGAAATCTTTTTCATCTGTAAAAACTATTTTTTAACATCATTGGACAAAAATCTAGCAAGCAATTTTCTACAACGAATTTTTCTTTTAGCTCTTACATTGCTGTCACGTCCTGAAATACGGATCCTTTTAAATGCTTTAAGTCCTACCGTTCTCTGCTTTCTTTGTATGGAACTTTGACTGATACCTAAATTTCTGGCAATTTTCCTCTGAGAGCAGTGTAACCCAGGTCGATTCTCTTGAGATACGCTCATCATTTCGATCACTGCTATATTGTCTTGAGTGTAAACCATTTTAGGCCGACCACTTCCACGCTTCCGTGCCGTCGAACCGGTTGCTTTAAGTTTTTTAATTATTCTATTCACAGACGTAACATTACAAGTTATTCCTGGAAATTCCCTCAAAATTCTTGCCCCAGTCCATCTTTTTTCCAAGAAACACTTTTCAGTCACCGCTTTTTCACCGTTAGTTAGAACCATAATTTGAAGGGTAAGTTTAAAAAACAGTATTTAAGATAGGCGTAGCCTGGGTTCCGGACACAATCCCGACACCCATAATCCCGACACCCATAATCCTGACAGCCAAAATCCCGACAGGTCAAAATCCCGACAGGTCAAAATCCCGACAGGTCAAAATCCTGACAGGTCAAAATCAACCAACCAAGACGTTGGTTGGTTGATACATACAGAAATACCTCTTTGGTTTCGCGGCATATGCCGCCAAATATCCATTGCTCCGCTAAAACTCTTCCCTTGTTGTTCTTACGTCTGCTGAAATACGTTTCGTTTATTTCTACAGTTTGACTTTCTCCACCAATTACGGATGGCTCTTTCAAGACTGAATCGGCACACACCTGTAATTAAGTTGATAAGGTTAGGTTAGTTAGGTTAGGTTAGGTTAGTTAGGTTAGGTAAGGTTAGGTAGGTTAGGTCAATTATATGTTTATGGTGGGTTAGCTTACCTCTCTTAAATAATTATTGAAATCTACTGCAGTTGTGTGGCTTATGCATAACTCTTTTTCGCAATATTTCATTGACGTATATTCTTGTGACCACGAATAAATTTCTATATTATGTTGGAATTTATAAATAATTGTCGGGATTTTCGCCTGTCGGGCTTTTTGGCTGTCGGGATTTTGGTTGTCGGGATTTTGACTGTCGGGATTTTGGCTGTCGGGATTCTGACCCAGACCCGCGTAGCCTATATCATCTGACGTTTTTCAGACTAACAGATTTATCCATAGGCTAAGGAAACTACTGCAAGTCTTAGAATAGTTGCCAGGTACAGCTATACACATTTAGGATTTATGATATTCGTTTCTTTCACCATACCTCATTGTTCCCTCAGCTGTGGAAAAAGTATTTTATGTAGAGGCCTGAAATTTTTATGATGGCTTTTCAATAGATTGAGATAAAAGTTATGTAAATTTTGGAAGTGTAACTGCATATGTTTGAAGTTATTGATATTCAAATCTCAAGGCGTTTTTTTTTTGGGCCACCCGATATATACAGTATATATATACGTATATATATATATATTTGTGTTGAAATTTTGTTCAATAAACTATTTGTTATATGTTGGAAAATGAAAAGAATATTTTGAATGTATTGTTTAAATATAGAAAATACGTCATTTTTAATTAAACTTAGACCTACAGGCTTAATAACTACTTTCAGCTGCTTTTATATTTCAAATTAAAAATATAGATAAGTATATACCCAATAAAATACTTGCTAAATGTGATAAAACAAAGCAAAATATCCAGCATACATGCAAAAATTATAAGATTTTATATTAATTAATGTTAGCCGTTGGCTGTGAAGCAGCGTTCACAAACTGACATGCTCTGCAGCTTGCAAAAGTGTTTCTGTTGGGGTATTTAGCGTTTGCGCTGAAATTCAACATGAGCCAAAATATGTTCTTTTTATATTGATGAAATATACATCCCTTTTACTTATGTATTAGGCTCAATTAGGCTAGATTAGGTTAATTGAACTCTTAGGTAGATTTCTAAAGGCTAAAACTTAATACAATCGAAAGGTACGTTTTGGACCAAACAAAATGATAGAAAATGAACGCATTTTGGTACATAAATTAAATTTTGGTGCAAATACTGTAACAGTGCTGTAGAGTTTGCTCCAAAATGAACTAATGTCTGTTACCCACACTTCAGTTTATTCTTTTTCTTAGGAGCGTTTTTGTAATACGACCTACATTATTTTTCCGAAATCCACTGAAAATCACCACTTTTAATTTTCCGAACAAAAACTAAATTTAAACTCTACAAAAAGAAGATAAAAAATTTTACTTTGATTCTTTCGAAATGTCAAAGTTTGCCTATATTTTAAAATAAATCCTATAAGTTAATCTGTTTATTTCCGCCGGTCTGTATAAAATACCTAATATTTTCAACTCGTTTCTACATTTTTAATAGTGAGGAGCAATCAGGGACAGGAAAGTAAGCCATATTCAAGGAGGCCATGGCACCGACCCGTCGCGCCCAATCCATCTTCCGGGAAAAGTGGTATTCAAGAACTCATACACTAACAAACTTCAGTGTACATCAGTGTGTATCAGTTGTGCATTAATCCACACCAAACATTGACAAAAAAAAAATCTTGATGTTATGCAACAACATGCAAAACAAAGCACTAACTGTGTCTTCTTTGGATTTCATGTAATTAAAGTTTATAATCGGGAAAGGACTTTGTGTACACCCTGTAATATATTAAAAATAATTAATCATAAATTATTCTTAATATTCAATAGTATGAGTTAATATGATCTTCACATATGGCAAAAGAAGGTTTTTGCATTGTTTAATTACTTTTATGTTCATATTTTAAATAAATTTCTTTTGAACCTTTTTAAAAACAAAATTTTTCCATTTTTCTTTATGCAGGAAGAAGTCAAGGGCGAATAAAGCCAAAATAAAGGTCCAAGATTTTCGAGATGCATGGACACTCTGCGTTTAAAAGATCGGAGGTCATAAACAGTGGGAAAGATGGATTGAAGAAGATTGTTCCAGAGTTGACAAGTTGAATAGATGAAAGATTGAAAATACCGGTTAAACATTGCGTTAGAGAGTTAGACAGAAAAGGAATAAGAATATGTCGAAAGTCTGGTACTGTCTGCTCTCCTTAAAGGAGAAGGCATACAGTTAGAGAGTTCAGAAGAGCAGTGTCAGTTATAATAGCGATAGTAAAGAAACATCGTGGGGAAAAGAGAGGAATTGAAGACAGTTAGTAAGAGGCGGGAAACTGATGAAACGAAAAGCCTTTGATTTCATTCAGTCAAGCAGAGCTGTGTGGGTTCAGCCACCCAACACATGAGAAGCGTATTCCATACAGGGGCGGACAAGATCCGCGTAAAGAGACAGCAACTGAGTTGGGGTGAAGAAACTGCGAAAACGATATAGCACACCAAACCTCTTAGGAGCTGTTTTGGAAAGAACGTATATGTGATCTTTCCAGGAAAAATCACGAGAAAATGAAACACCAACAATGTTAAGAGATGAGAAGGATTGAGTTGTGTATTGTTAAAGATAAGGGAGTAGTCGTGTGGAAGATTGTGACGAGTAGACAGATGAAAGAACTGAGTTTTTGAGGCATTAGAAGCCATAAGATTTTCTCTGCCTCAGTCAGAGATAAGAGAAAGGTTAGAGGTCAGGGGCATCATAGCCATCCCACGCGAAGCATAGAGTGACTGTTGAGAGGGACGCTTTTTGAAGAGGGTCGAGAAGTTAAGAATCATCAGCATTGGAGTCGGTAAGACAGAAAGTGCGACTTAAAAGATCATTAATAAATAAAAGGAAAAGAGTGAGTAATAGGGCAGGGCCGTGAGGGACACCGCTATTAATAGCTTTAGGAGAAGAACAGTGGTCATCTACAACCGCAGCTATAGATCGGCCAGAAAGGAAATCAGAGATAAAGGCACAAGTAGAAGGATAAAAATCGAAGGAGGGCAGTTTGGAAATTAAAGACTTGTGCCAGACTCTAACAAAAACTTTTGATATGTCTAGCGCAATAGTAAAGGTTTAGCGAAATCCCGACAGGAAGATAAACAGGAGTCAGAGAGATAGACAAGAAGATCACCAGTAGACCGTCCCTTGCCCAACCCATACTGTCGATCTGAAAGAAGATTGTGAGAATAGAGGTGTTTAAGAATCTTCTTGGCTAGGTACCAGAAAGAGCGAGAAGAATTAGAATTAGATGATAGGTTTTCGCATTTTAATCTGATGAGTGAATTTTTGGCGAGTCGAACTACAGATTTTGCAGGTTTCAGGTCAGAAATATAAGCTAAGTGGGAGTCAGAAATTGGATGGCGAAGGTACCTTCTTAAAGCCTCCTCTCTGTTGCGGATAGCATTAGAACAAACAAAGTTAAACCAAAGACTTTTTTATTAGTTATAGAAATAGAATATGGAATGTACGCCTGCATGCCCGAGAGAATCACCTCCGTGGATGACGATATTGCCCGCCCAAAAGACACAATGGATCGCGATATATATATATATATATATATATATATATATATATGTGTGTGTGTGTGTGTGTGTGTGTGTGTGTATGTGTGTGTGTATGTGTGTGTGTGTGTGTGTGTGTGATGCATACATATACACATAAACAATAAAATAAGGGCCACATTTCTTTTACTGTATAAGCAAATTAAAGAACTACATTCATTCTTCTCCTTTTCACAACATTTATATAATTTTCTTCAGCTTTGCCTTTTTCTGTAATTAACTTTTGAGTTATTTATAGTTTCCTGCATTAGATCAGAACATTTTTCATCACGTGAAAATCACTATATACACTGCAGGTATATTATATATATATATATATATATATATATATACACACGTTTATTATTATTACTGGAGACTCCTCGTTCCTTGTCTTGAATTTTGCTCTTATAATGACATACTATATCGAAAAAAAATGATAATTTTATCCCGCTCTTAATCAGCGGATAAAACATTTAACAAAAATTAACAAAGAATAGATTTTAAGAAAAGGTGTTCCACAATGAACCTTCCTGAATTAAATAATCTCTCACTATCTACGATAACGGGCATTCTAACACCGGTTTTTAATAAAAAGTTAGGCTCATGCAATCGTAACACACTCCATAAAAGAATATTATTAAAAAAAATGAGGTTGAATTTAACATGGTGAAACGGCCTTTGAGTTACTAATTATCAATGATTTAGAGACTGCTGATTTGAGATAAATGTGGTTTTCAGCTTTGAAAAGAGGGTGTAACGGATGATTTACAGCATCTATAAACTTAAATTATGAATCTTATAACGTGTACTTACATAAAAACCATCTTATGAACTTCAGTGCGGAAAGCTCTTTTAAACACTCCAAAAAATACATATCTCCCCCCCCCCCGATTTTTTATTTTTTTTAGTTTGGGGTTCAACTTAAAGCACCAAAAGGTCGTGGGATGACTTGTAGCAGCTATTATTAATATTATTATTATTATTATTATTATTATTATATTATATTGTTTTGGTATCTTAATAATAATTAGTAATAAATATCATAGTATAAGAATAACACACACACACACACACACACACACACATATATATATATATATATATATATATATATATATAATATATATATATATATGAAGTTGTTAAATAATTACAATACAAGTATAGCCTATAATAACCGTCATGTAACACTTATAAAATGATTAGGATCTATTAAGATCTAAACGCATGGAAAAAAACCTGAATTGACGGATTGAGATGTTTCCTTACTAATACAAAAACTAAGACGTTCTGCATTCAACCTTTTTACCGATGGCAGCCGATGATAAACGCATAACCGGAGCCACAGATCAACTTATCAGAATGGCACCGGCTGGAATACTTCCTCGAGGGGCTGTTATTAAGTCTAGGATGATTATCACTTTTCGTTCTACGTGATGATCCTTCGTATATTCAGTGTTAGAACACTCAGACGCCCTGTTTATTTTGGCCTCCAAACTTGATGGCGAGAGCAATTTTGACATCAGGTTTCATCCACGCTCTTCGCACATTATATATATATATATATATATATATATATATATATATTATATAATCTTCAGTTTCTCGAAGGTAAACGCTACTATTTACAAACCAAGCAAGGTTTGAAAGGGAGGTTGCAGCCTTGCGCTATACACGTATTCATGGAATGGAATGAAGGATATATAGATTTTTTTTTATTTTCCTTGTGTTGACCACAAACCTTATATTATCCCTGGTGTTAAATGTAGGAAAATCTCTCTCTCTCTCTCTTTATATATATATATATACACTTGGTACACCTGGTAGAAGTTCCATGTGTCGGTCTCTCTTCACACGAAGGTGAAGCTGCTATTCCCACCTCTTATATATATATATATATATATATGTGTGTGTGTGTGTGTGTGTGTGTTTCAGTGAAAGCGCTATTAGTTTAGAAATTTTTCTCTTTATATTGCATTATGTATTTCTATATTATATGTATTTCAAACTCCGTAAAAGTAGTTATGCGTGAAATATACGAAGATTTAGCGACACCTCTGTTAAAAATTGCATCTAAATAGATTAGCTTTTTCTCTTAGATCAATGGAGTTATTTTCAAGCAGTATTGTTCAAAGAGATATGAAACTAAAATACAAATGCACTCAAAATAAAACCATCTAAATTTAGAACTTATAACTCCTTTTTGAGGGGATTCCAGGGGAAGATGTTACTTTTTTTTGGGGGTATCTGGGTGTCAGATAATATAATAACTTCTTTTAATGATACATAACTTCTTTAGATAGAAGAAATAGTCTTCAAAACTTCTTTTTTGGAGTGATTTGAAACAATAGAAGATAATATTTCTATCTACAGAAGATTGGGGGAAGACTGTTTTCTGCGACATATCGAAATATTTCGCGATTTAACTAAACTCTTTTAAATGTTATACTTTTTACGCTGTTCTCGGGCAAGAGAAGGAATAAAATTTCGGGTAGTTATAACGGGTGTTCCACTTAAAACCGGGCCGCTTGCAAACTCACTTTTATTTTGTAGACTAAGTGTACACTCTTACAGAAAGTGTTGGAAATGCGAACCCTGAGAATTAATACATTTTTGTGCTCGTGTTATCATATTCAAGTACACTTGACGCAAAACGGTGAGTTTGCAAGAAATTTTTATTTATTTTTTACTTCCCATACTCCAGCGGGCCGGTTTTAAGTGGAACACCCGGTAGTATGTGGTTTGTTGAAAAGTGGGTATTATTGTACCCATTCCAATATACTGTATTGCATATTTTGTTTAGTACATTATATTGTTTTAGTATGCAATATTTTAAAGCAGTTTTGTTTTATTATTTTATAATTCTATTATAATTTCATGTTTCACGTAAACTTTCTTGTATTTTTTTTCAGACCTTAACAACTGCGGTAGCAAAAAAATGATCTGATCCCATAATCTTATTGTTTGAAAAGCACTTTTGCCACATTTGACGAAAGACGTATATTTTTTACTCTTGATTTCTTGAATATAATGACACATTATATTAAACATAATAATATTAATAGATAATATGATCAATATTCTGCTGGAAAGAGGATTTATATAATTACTCATATGAGTAATTTAGATATTAAATACATTGATTTATCCTGAGAAGCTTAGTCTAGTTTTGAGTTGGGAATGCTATTAGAAAATGTCTATAGAAAATTATATAAAACATATTTATTAAAATAACCTATTACACAATCTATTAGGTATCTGTTAATTAAAAATATCTGTTCTAAAACATACCTACTGGAAATTATATATAAAAACCTAAACTATATAAACACACAATCTTAGTTTTTGTCAACGTGTCAAAAGCCTTTGATACGTTCTCACATGATATCTTACTAGATAAACACATATGGCATAAGGGGAAATATGTTAAGTTGGTTTAGGTCCTATCTCTCTAGTCGTCACAGTATGTTAAAGTAAAAGACATTTCATCAGAAGATGCTGTATTGGAGAGTGGGGTTCCACAAGGCTCTATCCTTGAACCCTTGCTTTTCTTAATACAGGTAAATGATTCTTATCGACCAACAACATTAAACTGTATTCAGTATGCAGACGATATAACACCCACTTCTACACACCACGATATGAACTACTTAATAAATGAACAGGCAATTAGAACATGTCTATAAATGGATGTGTGCAAACAAGCTTTTACTGAATTTGACAAATTCATCAGATATGATTGTAACTAAAAACCCCCGTAATCGCGCGCACTCCATTAATAATTGCAAACCCTTCTACTGCAAAAGTAAATGAAGTTAAAGTTCTTAGCATCAAGTTAGATTAAAAATTAAATTTCAAAAGCCACACACAACATTGAAAATATTTAGATTTCTCTACATAACATTTAAACTAAAAAAAAAAAAATGCTCCGCTTACATTTATTCATCCACACTTACAGTATGGAATTACAACATGGAGTAGTACAAAGAATTATATACTGTTAAGATATCCGCTGGAAGTAATCCATAAAAAAACCTTTACGAACTCTCTAAAACAATGATAACAGACAATCTCATGCCTCTCAAATGTTGAGAGATTTGAATGCTGTATTCTAAAACTAAGTGACTTATATAAGTATGTAAAAGTTGCTCATAATAGAAACTACACTTCACCCATTCACAGGGCGATTGCCCAGCATCAGACCAACCATAATCATAAAATAAGGCTTCCCAAAGACTTCATACACAAACCAAATTATTCATTGAACATTACTGCACAATGCAATGGAACTCTATACCTATAAATGTCACACACGTACCGTCATTATTTTCGTTTCGCAACTCACTAAAGCAACACTTTATTAGCTCCTATTGATGTACATACAACATTACAGTTATATATATATATATATATGATGATGAATAAAACCACGAAGGAAAGGAAACACAAAAAGGTGCTAAAGCGCTTTCGTCTAATGACATCCTCAGGATGTCATTAGACGAAAGCGCTTGAGCACCTTTTTGTGTTTCCTTTCCTTCGTGGTTTTATTCATCATAAATATTTTTCACGTGTTACTTTCGTGAAATAATTTTCATATATATATATATGTAAAAAGTGAACAATGAACAATTCCTACACCATCATTATATGGATTCATTGTCTTCATGCAGAACTTATGTTCGTATAGTTTTATGTTGAATGTTCATTTTTACATAAGAAACCAAAATCGCCTAAGCGAGTTTTTGGATAGAATTTCGATTTATACTTCTTTATTCATTACTGTATTTCCCTAATTCATCTTAATTCATGTTCTTTCTTGACCGCTATCCTTTATTAATTTTATTACTTATTCATTCATCTACCTATTGTCTACTTATGCCCTATCAACTTATCAGTATTTTTACTCGTGTCAATCTATGAAACGCAAAACTTTTGCCTTCGTTCGAAAACGTTCTCGTATTATATTTTTTTTCATTTTTATTTTTAAGTGCGTTCACTCCTAAAGATATTCATAAATGCTTGGTAAGTTATTCTCGAATTCAGCTGACAGACAGAATCGAGCGCTTCAAAGATAAAATACCTCCGATAGCATATTATTTCGTAAATAAATTATCTCGTAAGTGCCATGTACTTTGTATTATATTTCTAAACATCTTAATTGTCTATTAATATGAAACACTGTAAAAACAAAAAGTTATAGTAACTGTTTAATTATAATTAACTAATACTTTTAACTTAATATAATGTAATGTACTTTAATGAAACTGTACTTAATGATGTAATGTACTAAATGACGTAGTCAATGTACTTTAATGGAATTGTAGTTAACGATAATAAATGAATTGGTAATTATAATCATAGTTACAGTAGACCAAAATTACAATGTACTCAATGTCCGACCCGACATCATGTCACCATAAGGAATGTAGAATCGGCAATACTGTTATTTTTTATTATTTTTCCGTTGGCATAAATTTTGATGTGCTTTCTACTTTGCCAAATAATTGATGACTGTTGTTTTTTAAAAATCTCATAATAATTTTTTTAGATTTAGCTGAATAATGAATCCTGAGTAACTTTTGCCATGTCATGTTTTATATACATTCTTTCTTCATTATAAATGTTGAAGTCATGTCTTGCCTAAGCATTTAATTGTAAATCTTAAACCTTTAATTTTTACTCATATGCATATTTTAGTGTAAAGATGCATAGTTCAATTTCCACTTTTAGTTAACTTGGCAGATCATGATAACATCATATCTGAAAATACGCAGTTTAAGATAAAAATATGGCTTCATCTTCAAATATCTTGTTTATTCGTTTAAACCTTACACAGCTAAAAGATTTACTTTATTTTCAAATATTGTGCAAAAATAATACAGCCTCTTCAACATTTAATAATGATGATGTTAGTAGAATTGGGGTATATAAAGCCCACCAATTTCTTCCATGTTTGTTCTGATTCCAACTACGAGGCTGAGCATTACCTGTAACAGTTTAGGAGTAAAACACAGTAAGAAAAAGTCTATCTTCTCCTTCGAGCCGTGCTCTCTTCAGAAAACTTAGTCATTAGAATCTCCTGATAAGTTACAAGGAGAATCGGGGAGAAACCTCAAAGAATTTAATAAGCCTCTCAGAATCCTCCGAGCCACTAAAGAAGAACTCGGAGAGTAGTATAGAAGAAACTACTGCAAGTAACAGATCCGTTGCTGCCTCCTAACCAGAACCCCCGTCGACTTCGAACCAACCCAGGGCCATAGACGGAGGGGTTAACATTGTGGCGACCCTGCCAGGATCTTCACGACTCCAGGATTCTTCCAGTCTTCCAGACCCTGGAACCAGAACCAACACCCAGTTGACCGGCGTGTCACGACTTCTAGTTCGTCACATCCACCCAGTTGACCGGCGTGTCACGACTTCTAGTTCGTCACATCCACCCAGTTGACCGGCGTGTCACGACTTCTAGTTCGTCACATCCACCCAGTTGACCGGCGTGTCACGACTTCTAGTTCGTCGCATCCACCCTTGAACCGGTGCGTCACGACTCCAAGTTCTGCACGCCTAGTTTTCATCCAGGAACAAGTGGCCAGCAAGACACGTCTTCAGGACACGTCTCTAAGAATTTCGCCGTAGGAATCTTGTTAAGTACAAAACTTTTTTAATAATTTCTAAACATTTGAAAAATCATTATTATTAACAATTAATATTTAATATTGAGCCAGAATTAACACAAAACACAGTGAACACAGTGAACACTTCAGACACCAGTGATACATTTTTGTTTTATTGAAAACAATATTGTCACAGAATTATTTTCACAGTTATTTTCAGTTATTTTTACTATTCTAGTTAGTATAGTATAATTTTATTTTATGTATCAAACATAATAGTATCGTACCTTCGTGTACATTCGAGTGAAATGTTGTTTACATTTTATATTTTTGTTTGCAAATTTTTTCAAATTATTGAATTGAATTGACTTGCAAATTAAGAAAGAGAGTGTTATAGAGAGTTTATAGAGTTAGAGAGTTACTTGAAGCATTTCAAGTTAGTTTCAGAATACTTGATAAGAGTTCAAGTTAGTTTCAGAATACTTGATAAGAGTTCAAGTTAGTTTCAGAATACTTGATAAGAGTTCAAGTTAGTTTCAGAATACTTGATAAGAGTTCAAGTTAGTTTCAGAATACTTGATAAGAGTTCAAGTTAGTTTCAGAATACTTGATAAGAGTTCAAGTCAAAGGTTGCATCTAAGAGGGACAGCCGCCCCAGAGGTTACAGAAGTTAGTTTTGAAAAAAAAGAAGTTAGTTTTGAAAAAAAAAGTGTTTTGAAAAAAAAAGTTTTGAAAAAAAAAGTTTTGAAAAAAAAAGTTAGTTTTGAAAAAAAAGTTAGTTTTGAAAAAAAAAGTTAGTTTTGAAAAAAAAAGTGTTTTGAAAAAAAAGTTAGTTTTGAAAAAAAAGTTAGTTTTGAAAAAAAAAGTTAGTTTTGAAAAAAAAGTGTTTTTGAAAAAAAAAGTTAGTTTTGAAAAAAAAAAGTTAGTTTTGAGAAAAAAGTTAGTTTGAAAAAAAAGTTAGTTTTAGAAAAAAAAAAGTTTTTTGAAAAAAAAAAGTTAGTTTTGAAGTCCCAAGTTAGTTTTCAATGCAGTCAATTGAATTCAACTTTTCCTTTGTAATTTAAGAGAATTTAATTTAAGAAAAAAAGTAAGTTAAGAATTTAATTCAACCTTTTTTTTGTGTTGTAAAAGATAATTAAATTCACCCTGAATTGACCGATTTGCGTCTTTAGTTAACCTTTTTTGTTTGTAAGACGGAAATTCACCGATTTGTCTTTCCCGTTTCATGCATTGTTACGTATATAAATATATAGTTATGTAATTTATTATTTGTACAAAGGTTGTAATGACTTTGATAATCATTGTAATGTATACGTGATAATAATAGTTGTGTAATAATTAATTAATCGATCTTGTCCCAATGACTCCTTTTAAATTACTATATGAGGAACATGTCATCCCTTCGTTTTGTTTCAACTCTTTTAATTTTTGTTCAAAGTAATGTGACAAGCAATCCTTTTTTAAAGAGCAAAGTGCTCACGAAAGACGTATTGTCAATTTCAGACTTATACCCCCCGCTTAGTCACTCAATTCCCCCGAATGTAGTACTCCAAACTTTCTTTTTATTTTATTTTTATTTTAACACCCCTAACCCCAGTTGAACTATGTCAACCAGAGAAATGGTTCAACCATGGTTAATTCCTCTTTGGTACGATGGAACATAACCTCAATTTAGGTTGTGTTTTTTTATATTACAGTATATGTTTAATTCATTATAGTTTATAATTGGTTCCTATTTTCAATGGTTATATTTTTTTATATTTTTTTATATTTTTTTATTCGATTAATACTGAGTAATTGTCGTAGTCGAATTCAATTTACGTTCCGTCCCTTCAGTCACTTTTGCATTAAAACTCGTATGCAAACATCATCATTTTAATCTTAATCATTTTTGCTTTCTAATATATCTTGCTCATGCATTTATTCAGTTAATTTAACAATCTTCTCAGCTAATCTGTCCCTCAAACTTATAAGATACACACTTTGTACCTAGTACACACAAATACACACTAGACCACAGGTCTATACATCATCCATTACGTAATTCTATTTTTACCTACAATAGTCAATAAAAATTAGCTTATAGATTGTACGATTTACATCCCACAAAAAAAAAAAAAAAAAAATTTGGTAAAAAATTTTAACAATTTCATTCTTTGTCTAAATTGTTTATCTAAATTAAAGTATTAATCTTTGAATTCTTTTATATTATATAATAACTCACTTGTTCTGTATAAAACTTGTATTGTAAAAAAGAATGTCGCCATCTAACTTGAATTACTTAAGATGTTATTTTCTCAATTGTATTATATTGTATTATATTCTTGTATTAATACCATTTTGGAGGGGGAAATACTGTAAAAAGTGAACAATGAACAATTCCTACACCATCATTATATGGATTCATTGTCTTCATGCAGAACTTATGTTCGTATAGTTTTATGTTGAATGTTCATTTTTACATAAGAAACCAAATCGCCTAAGCGAGTTTTTGGATAGAATTTCGATTTATACTTCTTTATTCATTACTGTATTTCCCTAATTCATCTTAATTCATGTTCTTTCTTGACCGCTATCCTTTATTAATTTTATTACTTATTCATTCATCTACCTATTGTCTACTTATGCCCTATCAACTTATCAGTATTTTTACTCGTGTCAATCTATGAAACGCAAAACTTTTGCCTTCGTTCGAAAACGTTCTCGTATTATATTTTTTTTCATTTTTATTTTTAAGTGCGTTCACCCCTAAAGATATTCATAAATGCTTGGTAAGTTATTCTCGAATTCAGCTGACAGACAGAATCGAGCGCTTCAAAGATAAAATACCTCCGATAGCATATTATTTCGTAAATAAATTATCTCGTAAGTGCCATGTACTTTGTATTATATTTCTAAACATCTTAATTGTCTATTAATATGAAACACTGTAAAAACAAAAAGTTTAGTAACTGTTTAATTATAATTAACTAATACTTTTAACTTAATATAATGTAATGTACTTTAATGAAACTGTACTTAATGATGTAATGTACTAAATGACGTAGTCAATGTACTTTTATGGAATTGTAGTTAACGATAATAAATGAATTGGTAATTATAATCATAGTTACAGTAGACCAAAATTACAATGTACTCAATGTCCGACCCGACATCATGTCACCATAAGGAATGTAGAATCGACAATACTGTTGTTATTTTTTATTATTTTTCCGTTGGCATAAATTTTGATGTGCTTTCTACTTTGCCAAATAATTGATGACCTGTTGTTTTTTAAAAATCTCATAATAATTTTTTTAGATTTAGCTGAATAATGAATCCTGAGTAACTTTTGCCATGTCATGTTTTGTATACATTCTTTCTTCATTATAAATGTTGAAGTCATGTCTTGCCTAAGCATTTAATTGTAAATCTTAAACCTTTAATTTTTACTCATATGCATATTTTAGTGTAAAGATGCATAGTTCAATTTCCACTTTTAGTTAACTTGGCAGATCATGATAACATCATATCTGAAAATACGCAGTTTAAGATAAAAATATGGCTTCATCTTCAAATCTTGTTTATTCGTTTAAACCTTACACAGCTAAAAGATTTACTTTATTTTCAAATATTGTGCAAAAATAATACAGCCTCTTCAACATTTAATAATGATGATGTTAGTAGAATTGGGGTATATAAAGCCCACCAATTTCTTCCATGTTTGTTCTGATTCCAACTACGAGGCTGAGCATTACCTGTAACAGTTTAGGAGTAAAACACAGTAAGAAAAAGTCTATCTTCTCCTTCGAGTAATTGTCGTAGTCGAATTCAATTTACGTTCCGTCCCTTCAGTCACTTTTGCATTAAAACTCGTATGCAAACATCATCATTTTAATCTTAATCATTTTTGCTTTCTAATATATCTTGCTCATGCATTTATTCAGTTAATTTAACAATCTTCTCAGCTAATCTGTCCCTCAAACTTATAAGATACACACTTTGTACCTAGTACACACAAATACACACTAGACCACAGGTCTATACATCATCCATTACGTAATTCTATTTTTACCTACAATAGTCAATAAAAATTAGCTTATAGATTGTACGATTTACATCCCACAAAAAAAAAAAAAAAATTTGGTAAAAAATTTTAACAATTTCATTCTTTGTCTAAATTGTTTATCTAAATTAAAGTATTAATCTTTGAATTCTTTTATATTATATAATAACTCACTTGTTCTGTATAAAACTTGTATTGTAAAAAAATGTCGCCATCTAACTTGAATTACTTAAGATGTTATTTTCTCAATTGTATTATATTGTATTATATTCTTGTATTAATACCATTTTGGAGGGGGAAATACTGTAAAAAGTGAACAATGAACAATTCCTACACCATCATTATATGGATTCATTGTCTTCATGCAGAACTTATGTTCGTATAGTTTTATGTTGAATGTTCATTTTTACATAAGAAACCAAAATCGCCTAAGCGAGTTTTTGGATAGAATTTCGATTTATACTTCTTTATTCATTACTGTATTTCCCTAATTCATCTTAATTCATGTTCTTTCTTGACCGCTATCCTTTATTAATTTTATTACTTATTCATTCATCTACCTATTGTCTACTTATGCCCTATCAACTTATCAGTATTTTTACTCGTGTCAATCTATGAAACGCAAAACTTTTGCCTTCGTTCGAAAACGTTCTCGTATTATATTTTTTCATTTTTATTTTTAAGTGCGTTCACCCCTAAAGATATTCATAAATGCTTGGTAAGTTATTCTCGAATTCAGCTGACAGACAGAATCGAGCGCTTCAAAGATAAAATACCTCCGATAGCATATTATTTCGTAAATAAATTATCTCGTAAGTGCCATGTACTTTGTATTATATTTCTAAACATCTTAATTGTCTATTAATATGAAACACTGTAAAAACAAAAAGTTAAAGTAACTGCTTAATTATAATTAACTAATACTTTTAACTTAATATAATGTAATGTACTTTAATGAAACTGTACTTAATGATGTAATGTACTAAATGACGTAGTCAATGTACTTTAATGGAATTGTAGTTAACGATAATAAATGAATTGGTAATTATAATCATAGTTACAGTAGACCAAAATTACAATGTACTCAATGTCCGACCCGACATCATGTCACCATAAGGAATGTAGAATCGACAATACTGTTGTTATTTTTTATTATTTTTCCGTTGGCATAAATTTTGATGTGCTTTCTACTTTGCCAAATAATTGATGACCTGTTGTTTTTTAAAAATCTCATAATAATTTTTTTAGATTTAGCTGAATAATGAATCCTGAGTAACTTTTGCCATGTCATGTTTTGTATACATTCTTTCTTCATTATAAATGTTGAAGTCATGTCTTGCCTAAGCATTTAATTGTAAATCTTAAACCTTTAATTTTTACTCATATGCATATTTTAGTGTAAAGATGCATAGTTCAATTTCCACTTTTAGTTAACTTGGCAGATCATGATAACATCATATCTGAAAATACGCAGTTTAAGATAAAAATATGGCTTCATCTTCAAATATCTTGTTTATTCGTTTAAACCTTACACAGCTAAAAGATTTACTTTATTTTCAAATATTGTGCAAAAATAATACAGCCTCTTCAACATTTAATAATGATGATGTTAGTAGAATTGGGGTATATAAAGCCCACCAATTTCTTCCATGTTTGTTCTGATTCCAACTACGAGGCTGAGCATTACCTGTAACAGTTTAGGAGTAAAACACAGTAAGAAAAAGTCTATCTTCTCCTTCGAGCCGTGCTCTCTTCAGAAAACTTAGTCATTAGAATCTCCTGATAAGTTACAAGGAGAATCGGGAGAAACCTCAAAGAATTTAATAAGCCTCTCAGAATCCTCCGAGCCACTAAAGAAGAACTCGGAGAGTAGTATAGAAGAAACTACTGCAAGTAACAGATCCGTTGCTGCCTCCTAACCAGAGCCCCCGTCGACTTCGAACCAACCCAGGGCCATAGACGGAGAGGGTTAACATATATATATATATATATATATATATATATATAGATGAATAAAACCACGAAGGGAAAAGAAACACAAAGGGGTGCTGAAGCGCTTT